>JAZAYU010001474.1:0-44107 GCA_038501625.1 Corbicula japonica
ATAAGATGAGGCTTACACCTTCCGACCACACAACCAATAAAATAGAATGACATAAATCCATCATAAGAATATTTAAATAATAATAACAATACGCTACGTACAATTAATGAAATAAGAAACACTGTGGTTACCGCCTTTTCACGATCTTGTAGAAAACATACATGCGCTAGGGTTTTAAACCAGTTTCTAGGGTTTTCATTGATATCACTATATAACCAGTGTAAAATTAAATTTTCAAGTCATAAATAACACATAGGAATCATGAAAAAAATGAAATCTGCATATCAGGAATGGCCACATCCAGCATAAACAGCCTCCCCACACAGCCAAAAAGTAGAGAGGAAAAGAGAGCATGGTATTACAATAATCAGTTTCAAAATGGACGCCACAAACTAATAACGAACGTGAGAACCAGAGGGGTTACCGCCTTGGAACGGTCAGTGGCAAAACAAATTGCCACTGGGGGTTTAAACCAGGTTCTAGGGTGCAACAACCTCACACTTGCCCCAACAGGTTCTCGTATCACAAAACAAGTACAAATTGTCTTGGTGAAATAACTCCAACCCGCCCATCGGCTCAACAATGTTGCATGCAAAAGCACACAAACATATAAAACATAAGAAGCTAATAGCATTGCAAAGCCAAAGGGCGGGTACTCAATGATCTTACCGAGACCAGGGCCCGTGATTATAAAACTGTTTTCATGCTCAACTCAATTCTGTGCTCAAACTTAAAATGTCTAGAACATTAGCAGTATTCATAAATAAGGAATAACTATCTGTTCAACAGTTGTTGTGGAGAGCAATTTCGTCATATTTTCAGTTTAAAATGTTTTAAATTATATAATGAACAGAAAAAAGCCATCAAAATTTTCATGCTCAAATTGAGTCGAGCATGAAAAAAGTTTTATAATCACGGGGCCAGAGCACCTGGAGTAAAAGAACACGATGACAGGGATAAAAGAAACAAATCGAGCTTCTAGGTTCTTTTAAGAAAAGGTTTCCCCATAAACCTTCATTAACTCTTAAACCCCTGCCACCGTCGTGCAACCAAAGAGGTAAGCATAATGATGAACTTTAGATGGGTTAATTACCAGGCATGCAGAGCGCTGTACAATATAATGTTGGTAACCTTTCTTTTTAAATTTACAGTTGGTTTTTACGAATAACCGGGAGAAATTAACATTGCCTTTTATCTTCTTAAGTTTATAAATTAAATCTCCATTAAAAAAACTGGCTGTGAAATACCTTGTTGCAATAGTGATTTTAAACTGCACCTGTATTTATGAATTAGATCAGGATATCGGCGATAAAACTTGCAAAAGGTTTTCCTTAATTTGTGATACCGATAACCTTGTTAACATTGTTTTAAAGGTTTTCTGTAATGCAAAGATTACGTTCATTAAAATCATTCACATCGTTGTAAGCTCTTGAAAAGCGAACAAGCTGTGAGACATAAACCCCGTAAGATGTTGCACGAGGAACATCGCCGTCTAAAAACCAAAAATTTACTATATTAAAATTAAAATCATCTCTTTTATCATATTTTTAGTAGTGACGTAACCATTTTCAATGGACAGATTTAAATCAAGGAAGTTTGCTTGCTTTTTTGAAGTGTTCGCTTTATTAAGCTGTAGTTCTTAAGGATAAACCTTATTAACCAGTGATGGAAAATGGTTATTATCTATATTAAATAATCATCAAGGTACATCGAGGTGTTGTTAAAAGCTGTAATAATATCATCTTGATGTTCGGTAGAAAGAGATAAAATAAAGTCTCTTTCATAACAGTATAAAAAAGACCAGATTATCATCAGATATTTACCTTCTTAACAGTATTCCTCACTTTTTCACTTCTGTACAATTGCCGTCTTTGAGGAACCACACACTGGAACTACATCCAAAATTTACTCGATTTAAATTGTGTTTGTAAAAAGCAGTTATTCGATAGTAAACGTGACCAGTAATAAAATTTCCATATCGTAAATAATGATTAAGGCAGCCGAAAGATTAGAAAACTTGTTTACTTTATTACAGGGGAAGTAGACCCCAAGGATAAACTTCATAGTTTTCAATTTTTGACTAAGGCGTTGTCTGTGATACGCAGGATTTATATTCTCAGATCCCCTGTCAAAATTCTATTTTATTCAGTTCCGATAATTGTTTTCTCGTTTATGGCGAACTCATTCTTTAATCTAGGAACCAAATGCCGCTGATCATGGAATGGTCTCAATATGAGAATACCGCGTTGAAGTTATCATGTTCGCCGCATTATGCAAACCTTCGTTCGTTTTGGATAGATCAAGATTGTATTTTTTTACTGGTGTAAATATTGAGTTGCGCTCAACCCGAGGCTCGGCGGTGTGGGTAGTAATATGCATTTTCATTACTGCCAATGAACAGGCCAGCAATATTTTTATATTTATCATGTTCGGTGGCTTTCAAAGCTCCATTTTCATCTATCTCTAATGATAGACCTTCATCAAACAATAGGTCGAATGCGGAATCAATCATACATTTGTAATGTTCGTGTAACGTTGACCAAACAATATGTTCTATATTTTCGAATAAATATACAAACAAATCATTTAACAATTCTAATTAAATAAATCTTTAGACGTTTACACAAATCAATAGAAAGCTCCAAAATGAAGACGTACGTACCTCTTCACCATCAGGCAATGGTTCGTTGTCCTCTAAGAGTAAAAACTGACGAAATCGTCCGTCGACCAATTTTGTGCATTCGTCGTAACATCGCTGAAAAATTCAGTGATATGATCAACTGTATTTCGTCTTTATCTGCTCTCTTTTGCGATGATCTATGGACATTTTTTTTATTTCCATTTAAATATGCGATGTACTATTTAGTATTTTAGAACAACAAAAGCAAAACAAGGAGAGCGATGGTTTTAAATTCAGTCAATGCAGTCAGTTCATTCAATGAAATCAATTAAAAAGAAAAGCAAAATATGCATATCAGGAATCGCCACAATCACAAAACACAGCCTCTCCACGCAGTGAAAAAGAAGAGAGGAAAAGAAAAAGCATGTGTGTTATAAGTATGTCAATTAAAAAAGAACGCCATCAACAATTAACGAAAAAGAGAACCTTTAGGGATACCGCCTTTAAAGCTATAAAGGCTTAATAACTAAATGCTGTAGAACTTACTTTAATTAAAAAGGACAAAAGCTTTACTTTCTGAAGCTCTCCCATGTTTGGGTTATCTCTTCCTAGAGTTCTGAAAACATTCACCCAATCGTTTTCGTATAAATTTTCCAATCTTCGGACGATGTTGGAATTTGAAAACTCATCATTTACGTTTTCAAAACATTTTCCTCTCTCCATTATTTCTGCCAGTTCACGCGTAATTTTGTCCGACCTATTCGTTAAAAGAGATATAAGAGGTAATGCGATATTTATAAAGAGATATTGCTAAAAGCTCTAGAACATTTATTCTACTTAAAATGATATATGTATTTTCTATTCTATTTTCAGTTTTTCACATGACAGAAATACTGGTATTTCAACGCCGAAAAGAAACGCAATTTTGTAGTGAACATTATACAGGACATCCAATCTCTGGTCAAAACTGGTCCCTTCTATAATCAATAATACAGTCATATATTTGTATTCCTGACATGAAACACGATTGCAGCTGTAAATAACTAAGTGCAGTCGAGTCGCGATTTTACGAATCGCGATTTTACGAAATAACGGTATACTACGAATAAGGCGGTCGGTCCCGTCCGTATTCCTTCTTTATTCAATATAAAAAAGATGCGATCGAACGAATTGCGATTTAACGAAAAATGCGATTTAGCGAATAATTATGACAGTCCCTTAAGCTTATTTCCAGTGCAATAAGAATGCAATTTAACGAATTTCGGTCAGGCAGGTGATTTTCACACCTTTTCGAGCGATATCCGTTTTTGTTTTGTTGAGCAATTATCGACCCAAGCAGTTGTGACACGAAATGCTCTGTAAACAACCATCGGGCGTGTTTGCTTGTAACAAACAGTTTGAGTGATTAAATGTCAAATGTTTGAAATTGTATGAATTTGAAACAATTGTATAGCTTGTCATTCTACTTCTGCCTTTTAATTCTGCATAATCTTATTACTACGGCGATTATTAATTCAGTAAACTGATATCGGCATTCTGAGCAATTTATGAAGGGCCCGGTTTTTTTTTTCAAAGGGAGGTTAGCTGAACCTTAATTTTAGTTGATTAATGATAACATGTAATTTCACAATAAAAATAACTACATCGAACATTTCTTTTCTTTGTTTTATTTATTTATTAACCTTTACATATCACAACAATGACACATTACGTCATATAACGACATTGACGATTTGCAGCGGTATCAACAACCAAAACTATCAAAACTGCGATACTACGAAAAATGCGATTTTACGAATAATCGGCTCGGTCCGATGCCTATTCGTAAAATCGCGACTGGACTGTAACTACCACAACCGTCAGTTTAAAAAAAACCCGACCAATTTATAATAAGCTACAATATTATTTTAGTAACTTCTATTTTAATTTTTAGGAATCGTTCAATCACATTTATACCATACATAATGCATTTCAAAGTTACCTTTCCTCCGTTTGCAGAGAAAATCAATCATGGTTCATCAACGGAATTGGCAACCTTACACAGGTGATCATGGTATTTAAAAAATCAAAACAGTTTCATAAATAACGTTAATTGTCAACTACTTAATAAAGTAGGTGATGGATAACCCATCCACTGCCTTCGAATACAATAAATCAAATCGATCGTGCACTTTTTACATTAACCGAGTTCGGCGAATTTAATAATTACATTTTTATCAAATTGTTAACATAAGCGTTGTCTTTGTCGTGAGGCACCTCACAAAATCGCATCGTACATTTTATATGTGTAGTTATTAGTTATCGACCTTAAAGTTTGTTTTGTTAGTTTGTTCATTGTACTACATGTATAACAAGATTATTGACGCAATTTATGGTGAATATAACTTTTCCCAAGTATTGCTGTGTGAATCATTGCTTTTCGGCGTTGTCTATCATACGTCATGTTCTCTGACATACTGCCACAAGTATATTCTGTTTAGTGGAGCTAATTTTGTGGCAAACAAATTATTTTGAACGTTATTAACATCAACATATTCCATATTGAGTTCGCCGATTATCTTCATACGCATAATATAGTTTTGCTTCAGCGTGAGAAAGACGAAGAGAACGATGGGCCTCTTCATATATGCCCATGAACAGAAACAGTAAAACAAAGTCCGCAATATTTTCATAATTACAGCATTCAATGACTGTTTCGTTCACTTTATATCTACTTCAGATGGAATGCCAGCGAAAGACTTATTTATAAATGACATAAATAAAAGGATTGAATCGATATTTGATTGTATTCATCAGGGTATGACAATTTCTATAGTCTAATAGATGAAAAGGGAACTTACAAATATCGATTCAATCCTTAAGTATTACCTCCGTTTTTCTTCCGCAACTCGTTGCTCTAATAATGTATTTCTATGCAACAAATCTTGTATTTGTGCCTCTACAGAGGTTAGCTTTTTCTGTAACTTTTCTATCATTTCTTCTTTTTCTTTTAACTTATCCAGATGGTCTTCATTGATGACAGCCTTTTTCTCTCCCTGTTGATATTCAAATTGAATTTCCAAGAATAAATATGCGATTAACACGTTTGCTCTGTCAATATCGTTCATGTTTATGAAATATATCGAGAAAACATATTCGGAGTCTAAAACAAAGAATAGCATAACAATGTAAATGATAAGATGACAAATTTGAAAAGTAAACTTTTTTATGATATTAACAGATCGTGTTGATAATCCTAAAACACAATTCTTGTTAAGCATATGAACTTCATTTAAGCATAACCTCTTTTATGGTGAAACATGTTTGAACGTTTTTTTCTGAAAAGTTAAACCTCTAATTGAAGCTGTATGTTTTTATATTTATCAAAATCTCATGGTTCAACAGGAATTGCATACCCTCTTTATGTCTGCGTTTTCCTTAGTATAGCCGAAGCTCTTTCTCTCATATTGTTCCATGTAAACAATAGATGATAGCGTTCCTTCTTTAAGTTGCAGTCTTCCGGTTTGCTCTTTACGAGTATTCCATTTGTCCTTTGAGTATATCTGTTTAAGCTTTGTAAAATCATTCATGTGGTCATTGTTTGGTACGTTGTTTGTTTTCGGAGAAACATGGGAATTTCGGCAACTTCCAGATGACCATTCATTACTTTAAAAATATATAAAATGGAGACTTTTACGGTTCTTTGACAGAAACATTGGCAATAATATTATCGAATAACTGTTAATTCTTGACAACGTTTACCTTTTTATTATATATTTATGTTAATACATTATTGATCGGATTATAATTATGTCTATTATACATGTTATAATGGATTATAACATTTTAGCGTCTGATATAAAATTATGAAATCATGATTACCTGTCCTGGACATAAAAGGCTCGTTGCTTCCAACCAGAGATATTGGCTTCGTGGTATTTTATTCGAGACTCAGAATATTGAACGCGAGACTCCAACTCCGCAATTTTACGATGCAGTGTTTCATTTATTGTAAGTTGTTCCAACAATATGAAGTGCTTTCTTATTGCAAAATCTTTCCAGCTAAAGTCTGTCTTTTCCTACAATATTAGTAATTATGTATAGACCGAGATTTCAAACGGGTAAAAAAGTTCTGAAGACCTCTTTCAAGAATAATCGTAGTTAAATGAAAAGTAAAATGTTTATGTATTTCTTGTTGTTCTAGTGCTTTTCTTCTTCACGAGAGCCCGTTTTCGCCTCCCAACATTGCTTGAAAGTTTTTTTCATTCTTCTTAGCAGGTGAAATCAGATTTCTTTCCCCTAAATAATAGGGCCTGAGCCACCTCCGATGGCAGCGACATTCTTAAAACCTTTTAATTATTTAGAACAATACAGCATGAAATTAAATCATAAATCTATAAATACAAATTATAAGCTCATACACCACTCTATTACTTCGACAGCGATACTTGTTATGCTAATGTACGTAAACTATCATACCTTCCAATTTTGTTTGTCGTAGTCCATGTAACGGGAATCCATTTTCAAAATGGACTTTGTTGCCATGTTTGCCATCTGAATTGGTGCTTGTTCTAGTTTTCAGACTTTTGTTGAATTTGTTCAGTTCGTGTTTAAATTATTTCACTTGTAAAACGAACCTATTAGGTTGTGAATAATAAATAAGAAGCATTTTTAGGCAATCACGCACATAGAATATTAAATCCAAATAATCAAAATATCGAGGAAATATCAAAAACTATTCTATCTAATACAGAATTGTGACGGAAATAGTGGTGTGGTATCTCCGTGTCGTTTGTTGATCAATGTTAAATCGAAACCGAAAGAAGAACACTTTGCTGAAAATTTATATTATAATATTTTAGGATAAATGTTTTATGCATATATATCTTAAGTACTGAAAAAAGTAGTTTAATAATTACTGTATGCATATTTATGGCAACAATATTTCACCAATATATTTTGTCTTAACACTAGAACTACAACATTACCTTGCAATTGTATTTATGCTAGGTTGCTCCACTTTATCCATTAATAAATATAACTGAGTATGTTTAAGGGATCGATGCAATCACTTGTAAGCATTTTAAATGCCGAGTTGCCATTTTCATTCAAAACGAATAATTGATATCTTTAACTCGTAACACAGTTATCTGCAGTACATATGTAATAAACGTTATCATTTAAATGGTGACATATTAAACATCTCTACCAACATCTATATCTCTATATCGTTGAAGTCTAATATTTATGGGTAAGTGAGCATAATATAGTTAATTATGGTAATTTTAACCCTTGACATCTTCATAAAGTATGCCAATGTTCGCAATCGGTGCGATTTGCATAATTATTTCTGAAATTAAGATTTTACAGTCTGTATTTAATTCTTTGAACCTGTAAACACATTTATGTAAAATAAAACTGCTTTATGAAAATAACAGAATAAGAACAGAAAAGATACTCTACTATACTTGTCAAAAGAGCATCGTCATATCCTAACATATACAATGCCATAATATTTGTGAAGAACATACTGCAAATACATGTTTTGTTTATAATTGATAACAGCACTGATTGAATTTTACTAAAACAATGTGATGAGTACTTAATTAGCTTAGTTACCTTAAATATTAAAGTGTTTTTTTTTTCAGACAAATTTTGTTTTTCTTCTGAAATAAAATCATTTTCAAAACGCAATATGAGTTCACTGAAATACCAGAGTTGTTAGGATGTCAAGAGATAATTTAATAAATATATTATTTCGTCGAAATAAAAAAAAACAACAGACGAAGTCAAAAAGACCAAGCGTGTAGATATTAACAAATGTGTCTGTTGCATACGTGACTAACAATGCAGTCTCTTTTCTGCTCACCCATGCTGTCTAGTTAACCATATTTCTCTTACCAATGCAACTTCGTTTGGTTTTAGAGAATTACTGCTACCTTTCAATAAAACACAAAATATATCAACGGAACGTTGCAGTAAAAAATTGAAATATGCACGCAGCATGAAGGAAAGATAGCTTGTTTATAATGAGATCAATTTATAAATAAGACACCGCAAACAATTAACGAAAAAGAGAATCCTTGGGGTTCAATTTGCCACCAGGTTCTAGGGTGCACCAACCTCATACTTTCCAAAACAGGTTCTCATATGAACAAACAAGTACAAGTTGTCTTGGTGGAATTACTCAAACCCACCCATCAGCTCAACAATGTTGCATCCAAAAGCACACAAACAAAAGAAGCTTATAGCATTGCAAAGCATAAAGGCAGGGTACTTAATGATCTTTCCGAGACCAGAGCACCTGGAGTCAAATCAACAAGAGCACGATGACAGGGATAAAAGAAACAGATCAAGCTTCTATGTTCTTATACAAGACTTGCCCATAACCCCCCCCCCCCCCCCACCCTAAACTCTTAAACCCTTGCCACCGTCTTCAAGTATTATTTCCTTTATTTACGCTATTATGAAGGTAAAGGCGTAATCAAATACTAAGTCTTATGTGAAATGCGATTGTTTTTACTCTCGAGTTCCTGGGAACATTGAACAAGAAACAAACAGGAAACATCATAAACAATAAACAATAAGCAGATAATAAATGGGAATGATGTCTGCTGAATTTAAATAAGTGACAAAAGATTGACAAACCCTTTTAACGGTACCAAATTACCGTCGTGTTTACATAAGGCCAAACGGTCATGTTGATCACAGTTTGCGCTCTTACTGCTTATGAAAAGGATCAAATAAACTTCAACACAGAGTCTGATTTGATATTTGTCGTGTTCGGTGGCATCCAAAGTTCGTTTTCACATATATTACAATAAACGTCGTTTCCGCAGTTTTCAGTTATGAAACGAATCACCATCAATGTTATTTCCACAATTTATTGTTATACCAGTAACAGAGGATGTCGGAAATCGGACAACGTGCTTAAAGTCAGGTTGGTACCAAAATGAATTACAATTAGTCACCCACCTATACATAATGTTTGAGGTATAAACTGCATATCAGGAATGGCAACATACAGAAGACAGCCTTCCCCTATAGCCAACAGTTAGTGAGGAAAACAGAGCATGTGTCGTTAATAACACTTAATTACTTTCGCTTTCATTTTGTATTTAAAATCGTTAAAGAGTGTCTGTTGTTTTGACGAATCATCCCGGCAAATGATGAAAATAAATACGTTTTGTTTTAGATAAGTCGATATGAATTAACATAACAAAACAAATTCTTTGTTCTTTATTATGCATGTTATTTAGCTTTACATTCGAAAACTTTGCGCAGTGTTAGAACTCTGAGACATTTTAAAAGTTCGAAGTCCTATGATTTAGTTTTCACGTATATCAAGATAAAATACATAAAAGCAGCTTACCTGCCTCTTATTTATCTTTTCCATCAATGTCTTTTTGAATGATATTTCTTGTTTAGTATGAACATAAATAAACATTTGCATAAAAATGGTTGAAAATAACTGTCGTCAATTTTTAAAATGTTATTTGTTTTTATAATAGAACGGAGTTGCACCTCACCTAATCCCAGCCGATCACGAACTTGCTCAATTTCATGAATTTTTCTATGTAATCAAACTAGCATTGATGAAATCGCGGACCCACGAGAAAATTACCTTAAGACCAGCCATTTACCTTCTTTTTTGGCACATGTTGTTAAAAATATTCATATTTTGGATACGTTTATTTTAGCGCACAGATAAATAGTTAAGTAAGGCATACTAATCTCTTGAAAACCTTGCATTTGACGTTTAACGCGATCTTGATACACTAAGTAGTTAATGTAAGAAAACAAACAAATTAAAAAACGCCTAAAGGGCTTTATAAAGTGTAATTTTTATATTCATTTAAAACAAAGTATTTGCAAACTCATTACTTTAAAAAAATAACAAGACACATGTCCTTTAACTTGAAAGCACTTTACCTACGCTGATAAAGATTACATATCACATTTGCGACGTAATTTGATTACGCATTGTTACAAAGGATTTTCTAAACATGTTTGGAGGTCAATATTCCTCATTATTTTATAATAAATAACTTGCTTGATTTGTAGATTCTATGAAGTTATAAATATAACATAATCAAATATTGATTCTTTATTTTAGGATTTCCTCTGGAATTTCCCCTGATAAATTATGATGCACAACCGAAGGAATATAGATCAGCTCCAATAGAAAAACGACGGACAGCAAGGTAAGGAAGTTTTATAAATATATGATAAATCTTATAAAGATCTTAAAATGTATGATATGTCTTATAAAGATGTCAAAGAATTTAAAAAACGAAACTATAATGATCATTACGAAAACAATGAGACCAAACCGGAAGTTAATTAATTTGATCTGATTATTTAAATTGAGTTTTAACAAGTTTCACATTGTTTTACAAATACACACTATAATGCAACAATAGTTCATATCATTCATTTTAAAAATGGTCATTGTCTTAGGTGGAAACTTCAATTTTCGGTTTCGATTTTGTCTTTCCTGAAATAACTTATTTCGGTTTTATCAGTTAAAACTCTATATATATATAATCGAATGCGTTTCATATACAAGAAAAGAAAACATACCTGCTATTATATAGACTGCTTCTACTTTATCATGGGACATTCTTATTTAAATGTTAATTTGTAATCAATGTTTCAAATAAATCATTTTCTTCTTTACAAATCCAACAATTCACATACAGCTTCGTACATGCAGTTTTTATACCTTTTAATACTGTGGCAGGTTGGAAAGAGTAGCCTCGAACAGGATTCGAACCTCTGACCTACGCTTACCATGCCGACTCTTTACAAATTAAGCTACCGAGGCCGCTGGTACGAAATCTACTACACTCCTCCCCACTTATATAAGACATTTCAAACTTACTTGGAACTGTCCGCAAGGGTCTGCCTAGGTTGGGCTCGAATATATATTTAATGTCCAAATTATAATTATAAGGATATTAATGCGTTAATATTAAGTCGGAAAAATGTTTTAATTTACATTAAGTGGAGGGATGCAGTCGCAGCAGAACATTGGAGCAAATCGTAGCGGAAAGTACAAGAGTTACGATGGTGCTTACCAAACGTCCTCTGATAACGGGGTATGTTTATGATGATTACGACTCTGAGTGCATTCTTGCAGTGTATCTATCGTCTGGAAATAAAATTTTAAATGCTTTTTTTTCAAATTGTACAACTTGAAATAACTTGAAAATATTGCTTTTATAAATCAAAATCCAAACACATCATCAGTTGTCCCATGAGGTCACTCACCCATGCAAAAAGCATGCAAATCATGCCCTATAGGACAATTTAATCTCTACATGTATAGCCATGTAAATCTTGTATGATGGTATTTTTGCAGTGTCTAAGCGTACAGATAACCGAAACGGAAGTTGCTGATCTGTACGCCGATGATCACATAGTTGCTTACAGAAAAACCTGCGACATCGAATTATATATTGGTAAATAAACCAAATTTAATGTGCATTTGGAAAAAAATATTTCTTTGGTAAGTACAACGTTAATTATTAGGCCTGCTGTGATCATATAGACTTAAAGGAAGGATTAGTATTGTTATAATCCATCATCGTTCCCAACTCGATCAGTGAAAATAGAAGCAAAACATTGAACAAAACGGGACGTTTTGGGTTCAAATTTCTTTGTGTAAATAGATTTTGGACCATATTTGTGTTGGTATGGGAGAAAATTCATTTATTCAACTTGTGTACTTCGTTGAACTGAGTTTGAACGACTTAGCAACGAGAAAATGATACTTTCTTTATGTCACTGTAAATGATAAGACTGTACGCATAGTTGCAACTGTACGCGATCGTTAGTTGTTAACAGATGCCTAACATCTGTACGCATAGTTGTCAAACAGATCATTAACAATTTATGGTTCCAGTTAATGCTTTCTGATTATATCGACAGGTTGTCATTTTAGCTTCAGTTAACCTTAATAATTCTTGCACGAGAACCTGAAAAATGCATATTTTTTTTCAACGAATTTGCGCATTCTTTTAATAATACAATTGTATAAACAAATCTTGGCTTCTGTTTCAAAGTCAGATTTGTTTTTAAATCTCTTGTTAGCTCTTCATGAAAGGAGGCGTGAAAAAAAACAAAAAAACTAGAGTCCAACCGAGCTATATCAGTGGTAAGACGGTGTAAGATATGTAGAGGCCCGCTGTAATGTTTTCATTTCTTCTCTGAAGTGCGAACAGTAGAAGCCATAATATAACTGGACAAATACGCGTTAGTACTTCACCATAGTTTTTAAAGATTTCATAGAATGCTCCAATCAGATTAACATAATCCCTGAAATCTACCAATGAAAGTCGGCCAAAATAAAATCCAACTCGACATTTTAACGACCTTAAATATGAAATTCTTAGCAGCTGCAGACGTAATTGTGGACTAGTTTAATTCAGTCACGAAGTGGTGGATTTCAAAATCTGAAACCACTTAATGGAATTTTCCTGTCAAAGACCAGATTTTTAAAGTCTTTATGACATTGGATAATATTTGTGCATAATGTATATTTTTGCCAACACCGGCATGGATTTCAGCAGGTTTATACTAGGTTTTATTTAATGTCACAATCAGGGGATTTAAGATTTCTAGCAATTATCGGTGCCTTATTTGCAAAGTGTACCAATTCGTTCATATGGTTCAACAGTAGATCAGTGTTAAAACCCTATCAATTTTTTAGCTCAAAACTTGCTTGTCAGTTCTAAAATGTGATCATATAAGGTTTTATTTTTGATAAATAATACATTAGATTTGGTTGATTCCTTTGATTGATTCCTTTTACAAGTTCTTGCTTCATTGATGCTTTTCAGTTGATCAGTAAATGATGCACCTATGATCGCAACTGTTCGTACAGTCTGACATTGAAGTACTGCAACTTTGCGTACAGTCTTGTCACTTTCGGTTGCTGCACAGAAATACCATTTTTTCGGTGCTAATTCGTTCAAGCACCGTTCAACGCATTTTGTGAGCTTCGGAAATGATGTTTCTTTCACGGGTAGTCAAATATATACCTTTCCAATATAAACATTATTAAATATGAGGTCACAATTGCAGCTTTTCTCCACTCTTTTTCCCCATTTTGTACTGATCAAGTGTGAAAAGATTACAGATTGCAACTTAACTAGCCGTTAGTTCAAGACTTCAAGATCACAGTAAGACTATTAATCAACGATGTACTTAATATAAAAATAATTTCTGCAAAAAGCACGTTTAAATTGAATATATTTTACAAATAAAAAGCCGATGTCGCGTGTTTTTCTGTAAGCAACTATGTGATCATCGGCGTACAGATCAGCAACTTCCGTTTTGGTTAACTGTACGCTTAGACACTGTGATTATACACGCTTTATATGTGCAACGGTACATCTAGCCATCATTCAGTATGAACATTTTTATGAGGCCCATATGATTGTTAAATGGTATGCCTGTATAAACGCACTTTCAATACAAATTACAGTCAGGCCTCAATTGCAACACTGCAGTAAATACAGAAACAGCTATTTTACAGTTACTCGTCTTACTTTCCTTATGCCGTATCCCTCACATTTAATTGACCGTCAACCATAATTACCGATGTCTTTAAGGTTAATTTGCATAACTTGTGTTATTTTCACAGAGTATTGACATCAGAAGCTATGCCGACAGTTTACAAGAAGAACTGATTGAGAAAATTCAGGAAAATGACAGTTTAAAAAGAGAGGTTACTGCATTGAAGTCAAGCATGCAGGGCTTAGAACAGAGGTAGGAAAGTGTTTGCAATCAAGGCTTACAATATGTTTAATCAGATAATAAAATGATCTCAAGCCTTTTGCATGGAGACTATGTTTATAAAATTAGATTTCCGTAGTCAAAACGAGATCTGATATAATCGAGGAGTGCATTTACGAGGAGTGTTCGAAAACATTTGCAAAACTCACTATATACTCCAATACCACGTTATCTACTTATATGGATTCACCGATCATCGCTAAAATTGCATGCCAGTATACGCCTTTCCAATAATTCGATGAATTTATTTGGTTACCTCCCCTGTCCAGTCACGTGACTGCTTTACAGGAAAAATGATTGCGCGCTGTAATAACGTAATAGGGAATATGTTCCTACAACTTTCATTTTTATCATAAAATTATTTTTTGAAAAATGTATTTTCTCTTTGAATTAGTAATAATACATCAGCGTCATGATATTTTTGAAAATAATTGATTAAACAATCAGGTTTCTGACTAAAAGTGTCAATTCATTATCCCTCGCATTAAACACTAAACGACTTGAACTAACAAACAGTCGCAGTGTTCTCTTCACGGCTTAATTGAGTCTCGTTTCCGGATAAGCGTGTCTATTCAACTACTGACATCATGTTGTGATTATGTCGGCGGCGATTGATTTTGAAGGCGGCATGCCATAAACATGTCAAACTGTCTCGCACACGGGGTCATCTGTCAATTACTTAAAGGGTCAGATATCATTGACCAATAGAGATCGTGTAATTTCTGTTTGCAAGGTATCTACACCTCCCAATTCTTAAGTATTTCGGAGTCCTTTAACTACTGGATGTGCCAGCAAATGTATTTGATTTAGCACTTAAATGGATTCTTAATCAACATTACGACACGTTATAGAAACAAAAGCCGTCAATAAGAAACAAATCTTGTCAAAACATTTTATATATGTTTAATTAAGAGTTTGGGCTTTTATGCCAAAATTACAATCTGTCAAACCTAAGAAATCTAAATTGGATATTCAACCATATTGTGATATAAATATTCCCATCTTTTTGGAAGCTGGCATCTAAATCCTTGGATTTTATTTTACAAATGATACTTCTACAACAAACAATCAGATTACCGATCCTGTTTTATTTCAAGACAGAATCAATCACATTTGCTTGTGAAGTATACGTAACATATTAAATATTCAAATTATTTATTCGTTGACCATAAACGCCTTAAATTTTTAGGACAATTCTATTGTTCAAATGTGTAAGTATGAACAAATTCAGATTGTATTTTTTGTCAGATCAAGTAACCAGATGTTGACATATCACGATTTCCGGATAATAGCGCAATACTAGCCTTAGCAATTTGCAACATTTACACCAGTAAAATATATTTTCAGCAGAAAAGATATTAAGAAGAAATTGTTGTACATAATTGGTAAAATTAATGCTTATGTTTGTCCAAATTGCGTTTCATACTGCCTACTATCAACAAGAATGGTACATGTTCTTAAATCATTAAAAATCTAATTATCTAACAAATAGTAAACATAAAAAAGTCTGGCTAGAATAACAGACCGGCAACTTATTTTTTCACCTCCGGCGACGAACGCAGACCTGCAAAATAGCGGATAAGGTTAGCTATTATGTGCTTAAGCCATTAGCCCGATCGTTCAGCTATCCTGCAGAGCCTCGTTTTGGATTGATTTTCTGTCGCGGGAAGTAACTCGTACAGGACTGCGAAACTGTTTATTGGAAAGGCGTATAACGCCTTTCTTGTAAGCCTACTCCAATGTTAGACCAGAATTACATTAAATGTTAACGTTATAAATGAACTTTGTATCGAAGTAGCTTATCCTTTGAAAAAGGTGTAATATATATGCATACCAGGAACCGCCACACCCGGGAAACACATCCTCCCCTCGCAGCCAAAAAGCAGAGGAGAAGAGGGTTTATAAGATCAAGTTCAAATAAGTTACAAAAAAACGATAAAAAGAGAACCTTCGTGGTTACAGCCTATGAGACAGATCAATAAGTTTTATATCAAAATTAAAATGTAACATCTACCTGTATTCTAACAACGGCAGAGGACCTTTTAGGAACCGCGAGCTAAAGCTTGATATTTTTAATTTTACAAGTAACACGTTTAATGAAAACAAGAATATGAAGTATTTGTATGTAAAATGTAATATGATCATGGGAAGTTTTTCTTTGCTTTTAATAGACATGTTCATTGAACATTTTTAATCTAATTATTTATATTTTAAGGAATTAATATAGCAAAATCTTCCATACCCTTTATTATATTCCCATGGCATGGGTCTACTCAATTCGTCCTTTCTATAAATATGTAAAATTATCTCCTTCGCAAACATAAGTTTAGGGCATGTTAGCATACTTTTGCTCTTTGGTGAAGAATATTATTAGTTTGAACTGTCTCCTTTTGAAATTATAAGTCACCCCAACAGAACAATATTCCATATCATTAAAAAAAACCTTTGCATTCAAACAAAACCACCAGTGACACAAGTGATATTAGTGGGTAAGCCTCATGTTCTGATATTCCTAATATGAAAAATAAGAAGGCGCGATTTTTTTCATTCCGACAACTTTTAAAAGTATCTAGTTGTTAATGCATGCAGACAAAACAACCTATCTGGTTAGAATGTATGATTGATTATCTCTCATATTTATAGATCAAATAACATCACACGAGAAATGGCTCTGAAAATGAATAGTGGAGAATGTTTTGAGAATGTAAACGACGAGTTTTCCAACTCAAATATTGCTAGAAAATTGGAAACATTATACAATGACGATTGGGTAAAACTATTTAGACTTCTGGGGAAAGAAAGGCAAAACTTGCAAGAGCTTGAACGAATTAAGATACTGTCTACGCTAATGAAAGTAAGTTATATAATTATGTTGAATGTAGATGAACATCATTAAAATGAAGAAGCTTGGTCCACTTCTTTTATTCCTGCCTTCGTGTTATTGTTAGAAATATATTATCAGTTAATATCATTACATACCAACCTATTTTGCTAGACAATACCTTCAGCTTCTGATGTTTTATTTGTTTATGTGCTTCTGCATGCAAAATTGTTGGGACATCAAGACAACTTGTACTTGTTAGTTTACATGAGAAACTCTTGGGAAAGTGAACGGTCTACAACTGCTCTACATTGGTTTACTAAATTTCTAAATCACAGTAGTCCCATTATTTCTAATTTTAGCGGAGTTACGACGAATGCAAACTGATTGCCGAAAGAAAGCTTCGTCAGTTCTTGTATCTGGATGAAAAAGAACTTCTATGTCCAGAAGAGGTTTGTAGTTTACTTTACTCATAGGGTGTCGCCCATTGTTTTCTCGTTTAGGGAAAACCCATTCTTTTATCTGGGGACCATACGCCGCTGAACATGGAATGGTATTATCTATTTCAATATCACAGTAGTGCTGTTTGTGCCGTGTGGCGACTGTAAAAAATCTCCCGTACATTCATTCAGTGCTGTTATAAGTTACGTCCTTTGAAGGTCGTTAAGCACGATATTTATGTAATATGTCAATAGTACTTCTAAAATTGCTTTTGTTTAAATATTTTGGCCAGTTAATAAATGGGTGGTTTCAATATCCCAGCCAATATATATTCAGGAATTGTACAATCACCCCAAGGATGCATACCATCGTTTGGGATGGATCAAAATTGTACTGGTTATTGATATAAATATTGAGTTGCGCTCAACCATGGGCTTGGCGGCATGGGCAGTAATATGCATTTCCATTACTGTCCATGAACAGGCTCAATTAAATCGAGCCTGCAATACTTTCATATTTGTCGTGCTTTCGAAGTTCCCTTTTCATCTATTTCAAAGTTTGCTATGCACAAAGTATATGTTTGTACATATCGTCTGTTGTATGTCAGCTATTAGTTTTAATTTCTTTTACTTCTTTGTATTCACCTGATGAATGACTGATCAAAATATAGAAAACTGTTTCAACAATTGTAATTTGTTTACGAGGTTAATTTTGAATTTGAATGGGATATTGGGGATATGGAAAAAGAATGTTTGCCAAAAAATAGAACAAAAACAACTATCGATGTCAGGATCCAATAAATGTCTTGTGAAGTTCGCTTTTCACATAATTTTAAAGTAAAACCATTCAGTCTTTCAAGTGAAAATAAAATTACTTATCTACGAATCAATCCAGCGTCAAATAAATACTAAAAAAAAACAACAACAGTGACACCTCGTTTACACATCAATCGTTCATGATTATGTGTACGTATAAGTACAGGTGTTATTTCATGATGGCCTTAAAATTGCTATCAGTAAAACTTTATGACTGCGTACAAACAAACAGGAAGGTTATTCAAATGTTGATAAACAAATACCGCTCGTCTTAAAAAAGCCTGATAGTATTTCTGGGGTATTTTGAATTGATTGATGTGTTAATAACCAAGAGACTTTAATGTGACTTTTGTTGCATGTATGACGCGAGTGGGTTAAGGTGAATTTATCAAGGATAACATATTCTTGTTATTGTGTATTTTATTTTAGAACCTGACGAAAATAAAGCATCAAAATCCTCTGAGGTCCTCTTTTTCTTTTATTGTTTGTGGTGAAGTTAGTCGTTCTTCGTGATTATTCGTGTATTTAATGACTGTTTTGTGAGTATGACATTCCCACAAAACCAAATAATACATAGCCAGGGAGTTTTCGTTTGTCATATGATTAATGACACATTCATCTGCTCGACAGCGTTGTATACAGTAAGCAATTATATAAAACAACAATGAAAACAAACGTAGTATCACATTGTGAAGCAAATAGGGTAGATACAACTCGATAATGAGCAAGAAAATAAAGAAACAGAAAGATCGCCTAATTAATACTCCAAAAATATTAACAAAATCATCATTATAGTGTTTGAAAAACCGATACTTACTACCGATGAGTCGATATAATGCGATGACCATTTTTCAAATCAAATCGGATCTCCACAGAATACCATGTGCGAAATAGCCTTCCACGGAAGTGCTTAAAACTTAAAACAAAGAATTGATGGCACGATTATATAATTGACGATAATTAAACCATGCTCTGTATTTTACTTTTTACGGGTTTCAGGTTCGAATTGCTCAGCAATACCTAGACAAGCAACCGCGACAGCGCTCAGTCAAAAATGGGGGGGGGGGGGGGGGGGGGTAATACGCGGAAAGCCGCCGAAGGCGACCCTTCGGGCTTTTCCCGCCTATAGACGATGCGTACATGTTTAAAATAACAAAACCAAACAAAAATCAAATATATTTCTGATGACTTACTCTATCGTCCATCAAGATTTCAGGAGGCCGCCATATTTCCAGACTGGTTCTCTAAATTCTCTAAACTTCGCAGTCTGTTTTAAAATGAAAAACCAATAACCTGTCACAATTTACGGGAAGATCACTAACATTGTTTACAGTCTGAAAGCGGTATCTGTACTATCGCGGTAGTCTGTTGAAAGATAGAACGCAGCGCTGCGTTGACTATACGAAAATAATTTGTACTTAATACAGAATTCTCAAAAGCGTTAGTCATTTTCATGTGTTATTAGAGATTTTTGTATAAAATGAAATAAAAATATCCAGTTTTCCAATAAAATATAAATCAAATGGTTACTTATTCACAATTGAATGTTATTAGGGACATTTTAAGCCTACAATGTTACATGTGTTGTTTTTTTTTCATTTTCAATGTTCAATGTTTAATAGATAACAAGAAATTGCCTGTTTAAAAAGGATGTATTTAAAGTTTTGTATAAATCATTTAGAATACTTTTTAGTGTCAAACGTTTTTAAAATCATTACCCATGCTTTTAACATTTTTAGCTCACCTGAGCACGAAGTGCTCATGGTGAGCTTTTGTGATCGCCTGATGTCCGTCGTCCGTCGTCCGTCGTCCGTCCGTCCGTCCGTCCGTCGTCAACTTTTTCTTCAAACGACTTCTTCTCTGAAACGGCTTGGCCAATTTTGAAGAAACTTGCCACGGATGTTCCTTGCATGAAGCTCTTCCAAAGTTGTTCAAAGAAATCAATTCCATGCAGAACTCTGGTTGCCATGGCAACCGAAAGGAAAAACTTTAAAAATCTTCTTGTCTGAAACCACAAGACTTAGAGCTTAGATATTTGGCATTTAGCATCCTCTAGTGGAACTCTACAAAGTTTGTTCAAATGATTTCCCTGGGGTCAAAATTGGCCCCGCCCCAGGGGTCACTTCATTTTACATAGACTTATATAGGCAAAACTTTAAAAATCTTCTTGTCTGAAACCAGAAGGCCTAGAGCTTAGATATTTGGCATTTAGCATCCTCTAGTGGAACTCTACAAAGATTGTTCAAATTATTCCCCTTGGGTCAAAATTGGCCCCGCCCCAGGGGTCACTTCATTTTGCATAGACTTATATAGGAAAAACTTTAAAAATCTTCTTGTCTGAAACCACAAGGCCTAGAGCTTAGATATTTGGCATTTTGAAACCTCTAGTGGAACTCTACAAAGATTGTTCAAATGATTTCCCTTGGGTCAAAATTGGCCCCGCCCCAGGGGTCACTTCATTTTGCATAGACTTATATAGGAAAAACTTTAAAAATCTTCTTGTCTGAAACCACAAGGCCTAGAGCTTAGATATTTGGCATTTAGCATCCTCTAGTGGAACTCTACAAAGATTGTTCAAATTATTCCCCAGGGGTCTAAATTGGCCCCGCACCAGGGGTCACTTCATTTTATAAAGACTTGTATAGGAAAAACTTTAAAAATCTTCTTGTCTGAAACCACAAGGCCTAGAGTTAAGATATTTGGCATTTAGCACCCTCTAGTGGAACTCTACAATGATTGTTCAAATAATTTCCCTGGGGTCAAAATTGGCCCCGCCCCAGGGGTCACTTCATTTTACATAGACTTATATAGGTAAAACTTTAAAAATCTTCTTGTCTGAAACCACAAGGCCTAGAGCTTAGATATTTGGCATTAAGCATCCTCTAGTGGAACTCTACAAAGATTGTTCAAATTATTTCCCAGGGGTCTAAATTGGCCCCGCCCCAGGGGTCACTTCATTTTATAAAGACTTGTATAGGAAAAACTTTAAAAATCTTCTTGTCTGAAACCACAAGGCCTACGGCTTAGATATTTGGCATTTAGCATCCTCTAGTGGAACTCTACAAAGATTGTTCAAATTATTTCCCTGGGGTCAAAATTGGCCCCACCCCAGGGGTCACTTCATTTTACATAGACTTATATAGGAAAAACTTTAAAAATCTTCTTGTCTGAAACCACAAGGCCTAGAGCTTAGATATTTGGCATTTAGCACTCTCTAGTGGAACTCTACAAAGATTGTTCAAATGATTTCCCTGGGGTCAAAATTGGCCCCGCCCCAGGGGTCACTTCATTTTATAAAGACTTGTACAGGCAAAACTTTAAAAATCTTCTTGTCTGAAACCACAAGGCCTAGAGCTTAGATATTTGGCATTTATCATCCTCTATTGGAACTCTACAAAGATTGTTCAAATTATTTTCCTGGGGTCAAAATTTGCCCCGCCCCAGGGGTCACTTCATTTTACATAGACTTGTATAGGCAAAACTTTAAAAATCTTCTTGTCTGAAACCACAAGCAGAGAGTACTTTTGTACTCAGGTGAGCGATATAGGGCCATTATGGCCCTCTTGTTAAAGTATCCTGTGCTTTGCTAAATGAACACAGTGACAGTCAACTGAATTAAACACAAACACTCTGGAATGTGCTAATACATTCTAATCTGCAACAAAATATACATAAGCAATTAACCTAGAGACACACACTAACAAACACAAAACAATAATGCAAACAAATCTCAAACAAAATAACAAAACAAAACAAATTGTATCCATTCAGGTAATGTTTTACAACGTGGAAAAATTTACAGAAAGTTTCGGCACTGTTGATATAGCTGGCACTCATTACAAATCTTTGCATGTCCCTGGAGATGGCAGTTGTTTTTTTTTTCAACTGCATTAGTTTTGCACTGAACATGTTTTATTTTTCAAAATCTACAATGTGAAAAGGTACAGTGGTTTATGGAAATATGTCCCATTGTCGATATGCCCTAGATAAATTAAAGAAAAACATGTTGTTTTAATTACAGTTTGTTACTTGAAAAAAAAACTTGAAACCAATTAAAACAGACAGTGTCTTTTCTTTCAAAAAGATCAAAGATTACACGAGAACCACTGTTCCTTGTTCTAAATGCTCGTGAAATAGGCGTGAAAGTAGCCTTAATGGGTTTTATAAATTTGCAATTATTCTCTATGGTTAATAGTTGTTGGAAAAAAAACAACAAAAAAACAACAAAATATTTTTTTGACGGGCCATAAACTGATAAAGTATTTCTTGTTTTGAGTTCATATATCTGATACAGTCTCTACAGTATGCGTCATGTTGTCCGCTGTCCTGGACCTAAACATCTGAAAATCCTGGGCTGCATCGCCTGGGCCTTATAGTTGATTGGTCATAATACCGTAATTCCGTTCAGTGCAACACATCTTAGATATATTTATTTTGCATTTTAGGTATTAAAAACTAGCTTTCCCCGTTATAGGTAGCACCTATTGTTATATTAAACATTACTATTATGCGACATCGCCCTACCACTATTGTAAACCAGGAATCAAAAAGCATCACTATGGCTATAATAACAGAAATCCGATCAGGTTATCTAGAGAAAAAAAAAACATTCTTCTTTGCAGCTCTGTTGAATCTTTCTGCAACATTTAGTTCCTTTATGAATGCTGATTCTTGGCTGTCTCTGTCACTCAAACACTCAAGCGCGCACGCAAACACACTCACGCACGTACTCACGCACTGACGCACAAACGCATATTATTTTAAATTTGTAATTATATTTTTTGTGTTTATTAGCTTAATAAAACCTCAAATTAAAAAAAAAACATTCCTTATAGGTGCAGGAGATCTTGAAAACCGGAAGGAAATTTTGGCTGAAAAATTCTGTTCGGGAAAAGGTGAAAAGGGTAAGTAAAACTAATTAATGCGGTAATAAAGTTAAAATACTTGTAACATGGAGATAAGCTGTACTTTGCCTACTTTTACCTGGAGAAATATATATTCAAATTGGACATGAACGTAGTTCATGGTTGGTAAAGACATGTTCTTTTTAATCGAAAGGCAGATTTTGATATAAATGAATCGTTAAGGTTCATAAAAAATAATTCTTAAAATGAAATATGCAATATAAGGAATTGCCACAGCCAGAAAAAAACTGCCTCTCCACGCAGCCAAAAAGTAGAGAGGAAAAGGGAACATGAGTTTATAAAATAATCAATTTCAATTTAGACACCACAAACAATTAACAATAAAGATAACCATTGGGGTTACCACCTTTTTGTCATTTGTTATAATACACAACCATACTACTACTTTTTAGTTACACGTTGCAAATAAAACATGCAACTTTGTTAACGCGTAACGTTGAAAGGCAGCGAATATGACAGATACAGGTATTAAAATATAACATGCTTTTTAAAACTGTACGATCAACAGCGGTGTATTATTTACAAATAAAAGAATGACATAAAAGGGTAAAGTTAAAAAGCAGGCAAAATGTCATCAGGATGATTGAAATGACCCAAAGCTTTACTATAAAGAATGTATAAAATGAAGCATACTGGTAGTTCTGGAATTCATATTACAAATTGAATTCTTAATTTAACGGATATGCGTTTAAAACATTTTTTTTAATATTTCTTAACTTAAGATTACAAACTGGGACTAAATCGATCAAACTCATATTCGTTTCAGAATGTGCTTGAAATTACATTTTCTATGGAAGAAGCTAAAGCGTTTATAGAAGAAAACAAAACGAATGTGAACGAAGCAATGAAAGAATTTTATTCGAAATTCATAGATTGCTGTTGGTTTATTGCAATATCGCATCCACCAGCTGTTCTCAACTTTGAGGTGGTCGGTAATCAATACGAAGAGATCAAGGAGTACTTTACGGAATTTGCGACCAAGAAACCTGTGCAAGACCTGAGTAAAAGAGAGCAAACTATAGTTTTAGTTGTATGGCCGAGTGTGGAATTAAAAGGCGAATCCAAATACTACAAGAAAGGAGAAGTAATTTCGGTAAAGATAGGTAAACGTTTTGATGAATCTGGAGATCCACATATGAACAGCATGCCGTTTTACACTTCTTTCTCAATCAGTCATGGCCAAGATGAACCGTATGAGGTGTTTTCATTTCAAAATATTGACAAGAGCCTTCCATCGACCTATGTTTAAACTACATCAGGATACGACACGGAACGGTTCTCAACGAACATAATGAAGACTTATGGGGCACGTGAATTTGCACATGAATTTGTCTACGGTTACAAGTTGTAAATTAATGTGACTTTATTTATATATCCATATATTTTCATTACTTATTAGCGAAATAAAAAAGAGACATATATACATTAAAAGCAAAGTTTGCTGTAATGCAATTAATGATACTGTTTGTTAATACTGGACACTTTATGCAATCGGAATAAAGAGGACTTCGTTTCCCTATTCAAGGATTTTAGTGCAAAGTCCTCAGGTTGCTCGTTATTATGAATTTTATGTGTGTATGCCCAAATTTCTAATCGGTCACTTTTTTCGTAATCTTTCATTAGAAAGACATTGAATACACTCTTTATTGTGATCAGTTGCTCACAACAGTTTTCAATTTAAGATTTAATCTTGAAATAATTGACTTTGAATCAGTTTGGCCAGAGATATCCTAAATTTTGTTCAAATGCATTTCGTGCAATGAAAAGTCAAGCAACCAGAACTTTTCTCAAAATTGCTCGTTTCGTTTAATAAAATTCCTGTTGTATGAAAAACATTAAACCTTATTTACCAGGAGCATTTTCGTTTAAACAAATCCTCTACAAAGTACCTTATTTTATAATTACCTCCCTTGCCATTGAAGACATTTAATTTTGACTCTGCGGTGTAAATAAATGGTATTGGATTAATGTTAGAAAACAATCATTAGAGTAAAGACATTTAAAAATTGATTCCAAGACAAATCAGTTCTTGTCAAACATCTATTGGCATAGGGAAGAAACTAAACTAGCATACATTTATTTATACGTGAGCCTGCTCTTTTAATACACTCACCCAAAGTTCTCAATGGTTATAAACTGTATATGTTTACAATGTACGCTTACATTTTTAATATTTAAACGTAAGTTTTATATCCACCGGTGATAAAGCAGTTAAGATAATGAATTATCAAAATAGCCTAAATCCAGGAAAGTATGTATACTAACTGAATATGTCTATTTTCAGGACATATTTTGAGGGATTTCAATGTGGGCTCACTTTTCGACAAAAAAAAAACCAACACATTTTGACTATACTTAATTTTTGATTTTGGTTATTATTATTTCTGTCTTCACTTGTTGCCTGTCAAAGAAACAATGATTAAAGATTATAAAATGGACACTTTCTTTGATGTATTGGTTGCCTAAAACACCATACAAAGCAAGATTTATTGATAACTCTAGTTCTTGCACAACAACTTAATTATCCGTGCTCTTAACATCTTGTCTTACAGCTATAAAAGATCATGTAATTAGGTATTGCGAAAAGGTTTTGGAAACCACTGGAAAAAATTTATTTTGGTCGATTAAAATTTCAAATGACGTTTAGAAAAAGCTTAAATCAAATAGTATTCAGGCGTGCTGTATGTCTAATTATGATTTTTCAACTTTATACACTTCGCTCCCTCATAATTTAATAAGGGACAAGTTAACCAGTCTTATTGAAAAAAAAACGTTTGCTAGAGAAAATAAAACCTTCATCGCTTGTAATGAACATAGGGCGTATTTACAGATGGTTCTTAAGTTAACTATATTTTATGAACTTATCAAGACCTAATAGTGTCGCTAACTGTCTTACTGGAAAATATTTATGTTAGATTCGGTACCTCTATTAATAAACAAGTAATAGGCATCCCAATGGGTACAAATTGTGCACCCCTTGTTGCTGATCTGTTCTTATACTGTTATGAAAGAGACTGAGTGTTATCTCTTTCTACCGAATATCAAGATGATATAATTACAGCTTTCAACAACATAAGATTTATCCTAAAGAACTACAACTTAATAAAGCGTACACTTTAGAAAAGCAAGCAAACTTTCTTGATGGTTACGTCACTACTAAAATATATGATAAAAGAGATGATTTTAAATAGTTTTAATATAGTAAATTTTCCGTTTTAAAACGGCGATGTTCCTCGTGCAACATCTTATGGGGTTTATATCTCACAGCTTGTTCGCTTTTCAAGAGCTTGCAACGATGTTAATGATTTCAATGAACGTAATCTTTGCATTACAGAAAAACTTTTAACACAAGGTTATAGGTATCATAAATTAAGGAAAACCTTTTGCAAGTTTTATCGCCGATACCCAGATTTAATTCAGAAATACAGGTGCAGTTTAAGATCACGTTTGCAACAAGTTTTTTTCTCAGCCAGTGTTTTGTGGAGATATAATTTATAAACTTAAGAAGATAAAAGGCAATGTTAATTTCTCCCGGTTTTTCGTAAAAACCATCTGTAAATTCAAAAAAAAGGTTACCAATATGATATTCTGCAGCGCTCTGCAGGCCTGGTGATTAACAAATCAACAGTTGATCATTTTGCTTATCTCTTTGGTTGCACGAATGGGAGATAGTCGGCGACATTGCCTCTGTGAGCTGCTCGGATACAGATTTCGACAGCTTCTGGGGTGAACAGAATGCAGAAAGTATCGTCTGCGTCATAGCTGGTTCACGTGACGCCCGAACAGGCGTACTAGGCTAACTAGGCGTGCTTGGCGGGCTGACGACTGGATGGCGCATCAAAATATTGCGGAGGTTCGACGTTCCACCGCTATAGACCAGATCTGCGCTTTACAGATAACATTTTGCCATTTTCTTGTCAACGGACTTAGTGAAGTACTTCCATAGATGAAAAGGGAACTTTGAAAGCCAGCGAACACGACAAAAATGAAAATATTGCAGGCTCGGTTTGATTGAGCCTGTTCATGGGCAGAAATGGGATTGCATATTAATTTTACTGCCCACGCCGCCTAGCCCCGGGTTGAGCGCAACTCAATATTTACACCAATAAACAGTACAATTTTGATCCATCCCAAACGATGGTATGCATATGGCTGTGAACATGGAACCTTCAATATGGTATTTTTAGATTAATACCATTCCATGTTCAGCGGCGTATTGTCCCCAGATAAAAGAATGGGGTTTCCCTAAACGAGAAAACAATGGGCGGAACTAAACAGAATAGAATTTTGACAGGGGATCTTAGAATATAAATCCTGCGTATCACATACAACGCCAAAGGCAAAATTTAAAAAGCAGGAAATATATCCTTGGGGATGATTGGATAATATTCAAAACCTTATTGGAGGAATATTGAAACCACCTATCTTTAAACTGGCCGAAATATAAAAACAAAAGTAATTTTAGAAGTACTATTAACTTAGTACATAAGTATCGTGCTCAACGACCATCAAAGGACGTAACTAATAACCGCACTGATTGAATGTACGGGGAGACTTTTTACAGCCGCCACGGCCAGACATCAGATGACGATGTAGGAGGCATTGTCAATGATATTTAGATCGTAATGATAACCGTTATTAACACTCAAGGAAAGTGAGAAAGACCACAAGTTGAAATAGTATTTAAAAAGATGAGATTATTTTCAATCGTTTAATCTGATTTGATATTAATTTAACAAGCTTGAGGATGATTCGGAATGATTAGATATTTTAATCGAAGTCATTAAGTTTTATGTATTAACTATTAAGCTGTCAATTATACTAATCAACTGAACAAAAGAACGCGGTCTGGTATATGTATCTTCAAGGGTTCCAAATTATCAATGTACAAACAATCAATTAACAGGTCTTTTGTTAGCCTCGCTGTGGCAACATGTTTCGCCTGAGGCAAACTGTCACCTGTAAACAGAGAGATTAGTATAGAAAATCATCAGCGTGTTTTAAGGAAATTTACTTGAGTAAGTTAAATTTTACAAAACTTAGAAACATTTAAAAATAAAAAAAAAAACTTAAAATAAAAACGAAAATTAAGGTATCCGGATACTTGAACAGTATAAGGATACTATTCGGATATTCGGATATCCGGAAACCGTTCCCATCCCTAATAAATATTCAAACAAATCTTTTAACAAATCAAATAAAATAAATCCTTAGACGTATTCAAAAATCAATCGACAGCTTCTAAATATAAAAACGTACGTACCTCTTCACTATCAGGCAAAGGTTTGGTGTCCTTTAGAATAAAAACTGACGTAATCGTTCGTCGAATGTGTGCATTCGTCGTAACATCGCTAAAAAAGCTCAGTGCTATGATCAACTGTATTCGCGTTTTTCTGCTCTCTTTCATTATGATCAATGGAAAGTTTTCAATTGTAATTTCAATATGCGATGCGCTATTTAGTTTTTCAGAAAAAACAAAAAGCCAAGGCGATGGTTTTAAATAAGTCACGCTTATTAAAATAATACTAAATTATAAAAACTTATTTAATAAATGCAAGAGAACTTACTTTAATCAAAACGGACAAAAGCTTTACTTTCTGATGTTTGGGTTTTCCCTACCTAGAGTTCTGAAAACATTCACCCAATCGTTTACGTATAAACTTTCCAATCTTCGGACGATGTTGGAATTTGGCGTTTATAGAAGAAAACAAAACGAATGTGAACGAAGCAATGAAAGAATTTTATTCGAAATTCATAGATTGCTGTTGGTTTATTGCAATATCGCATCCACCAGCTGTTCTCAACTTTGAGGTGGTCGGTGATCAATACGAAGAGATCAAGGAGTACTTTACGGAATTTGCGACCAAGAAACCTGTGCAAGACCTGAGTAAAAGAGAGCAAACTATAGTTTTAGTTGTATGGCCGAGTATGGAATTGAAAGGCGAATCCAAATACTACAAGAAAGGAGAAGTAATTTCGGTAAAGATAGGTAAACGTTTTGATGAATCTGGAGATCCACATATGAACAGCATGCCGTTTTACACTTCTTTCTCAATCAGTCATGGCCAAGATGAACCGTATGAGGCAGTGGCGGATCCAGAGGGGGTTCGGGGGGTTCGAACGAACCCCCCTAATTTCCCCGATTTTTTGGTCCCGGGAGGTTCAAGGTTCGAAGTTTGTGGGTATAAATCAATATGACTGGTTTCATGAAAGAAATCGATAACCAGTTGGTGCTAAATTGTTTCATTTGACGACCAAAACATGCAGTGTAAGTGGCCAATCTGCTTTTAATCAAGACAAGAAAATAGGAAATTGTTAATTAATGGAAAACTTAGTATTGCATGGTTTTTTGCGTCTCAAAGTCTCTCGTCACGGGCATTTGATAAACCACAGATAATGTGACCTTTTGCAACTTGATAACGTCCGAAGTAAGAGTCTTGGCTATAAAATGTGACATTAATTCAAGTGCTAATATCCACAATACAAAAAATAAATAAAGTTTGAATAAAAATGTATATAAATTCATTTTCGATGTTACGTCCGGCGGTGAATCAAAGACAAAGAATGACTATGCACACAACTGCTATAAGTTCGCATAGGCATAGAATATTTACTGAGATAGAGTTATGCACTGATTTTCATATATTTTGAATTATTCTCATAGAAAGTATAAAATATTTTCCCCAAAATATGGCAGGTGCGCCATGGAGCACGTGCGTATATTAAACATGGTCGTCGGATTTTAGCTCCAAAATAATTACACAAATATTTTTGCTTAAATCGGTCTTTTACGTAAAAGTGTGTCAGTGTGGACTGAATTTCGTGCCGTTCATGAAAATAAAGCATTTAAAAAGTCGAAAATTACTCAGCCGTAGCATACTTTATACGCCTTTCCAATAATTCGGTGAATTTTTCGGTTACCTCCCCTATTCAGTCACGTGACTACTATACAGGAAAAATTATTGCTCGCTGTATTAATGTAATAGGGAACATGTACCTACAACTTTCGTTTTTCATCATGAAATTTCTTTTTTAAAATATATTTTCTCGTATATCGTTGAATTAGTAATAATACATCAGCGTAATTATTTTTTTTTATCAAGAATAGTTTATAAAACAACAAATCTAATTTGACTAAAAGTGTAAAGTCATTATTCCTCGCGCCAAGGTTTACTTTAAACGACTTTAACTAACAGCCTGTGTTCTATCCACGGATAAATTGAGTGTCGTTTCTGGCTTAGCGTGTCTTATCAACTACTGACATGCCGGCTGCGATTGATTTTGAAAGCGGCATGTCATAAAAATGCCAAATTGTCGCGCACAAGGGGTCCCCTGTCAATTACTAAGAAGAAGATATCATTGACCAATAGAGATCGGTTTACTTTTTTATGTACCTCCACCTCCCAATTAATAAGTATATCGAAATCCTTAATTACTGAATCGGGTAGCAAAAGTATTTGATATAGCAGTTATATGAATTATTAATCCTTAATACGACAAGTAGAACATAAGACATCAATTAGAAACTCATCTTAGCAGAACATTTTATAAATATTCAATCAAGCGATTGAGCGTTTACGCCAAAATGACAGAATTTCAAACCTTAGCAGTCTTAATGTTAATATAAATGTTCCCATCATTATTTGAAGCCGGCATCTCCATCTTTATTAGAAGCCAGCATCAGAATCCTTGAATTTTATTCTATGAATGATACTCTTACGTAAACGAACAATCAGATAACCTTATTGATCCTTCTTAATTTCAAGACAGAATCAATCGTACCGTATTTTTGCTTGTGAAGTATACGTGACGTTTTCAAAAATTCAAAATTATTTTTTCGTTGAACATTAACGGGACGATGAATTCAAGTAATAGATGAGTACAAGTATAACGTACAGATACTGTAACCGAATGTTGACATGTCACGATTTCCGGAGTATAATACATTACCAGTCTTAGCAATTTGCGAATTTCATACCAGTTAAATATAATTTTAAGTATAAAATACATAAAGATGAAAATGCTGTATAGAAATTCGTAACATTAATACTCACGTTTATCCGAATCGCGTTTCATACTGCCCACTATCAACAAGAATGGTACATGTTCTTACAATATTAAAAATGCAAATATCTAACAAATAGTGAAAATAAAAATGTCTGACTAGAATAACAGACCAGTAACTTATTTTCGACCGGCGGCGACGATTACACACCTGAAATTTAATGGATTATGTTAGGCCATATGTGCTTAAGCCATAGTCCGATAGTTCAGCTTTCCTGTGAAGCCTCGTTTTGGGTTGATATCTGGTCACGGGAAGTAACTCGTACAGGACTGCGAAACTGTTTATTGGAAAGGCGAAGATTAATATCGGCGCCGCTCCGAAAAAGAAATCGGATTTTTTTCTCCATATACACTCTTAACTTTATTTATAGAGTATTATAGAGCAATCAATAAAGTTGACTCTGGATTCGGCATATTGACGTTCATAAATTTATTTTATGCAATTTATTTCAAAAGATTTTGATATCATATGCTATATTGTTGTCCAGTAGGACACCAAAAGTATTTCACAGCTATTTTCTGTCTCTAAACCCCATATCCCACCAGTCAGCTTTGGTCCACAAACAGTTATTTCGGTAAACATCATCTGGCTCCAAAGCATCTAAAATGTCTTCAACATTTTTCAACAGGCGAAAGTATTGCGGCCACAAACTGGGAACCTTGAACTACAGCCATTTCGAGCTGCCTTTTCTCTAATTTACAACTTCTAGATTCAAATAACGAGATAGAGCATTTGGATCTGAGTGCTTTTAATTTCATCCCTACTGTAAGAAAGAGTAGTTTAAATCATGCTATAAAACCCTCACAGAATACCCCAGAATGCATGATTTAGCATTTAAATTTTCAATTTTTTCCTGAGGGAACAGGCCCCCGGAACCCTAGGTTAGTTAGGCATGTTACAAATTCATTTGGACCTCTTACATACTTTATTTATCGAGAATTGAGTTGAACCCCCCTCGCTGAAATCCTGGATCCGCCCCTGTGAGGTGATTTCATTTCAAAATATTGACAAGAGCCTTCCATCGACCTATGTTTAAACTACATCAGGATACGACACGGAACGGTTCTCAACGAACATAATGAAGACTTATGGGGCACGTGAATTTGCACATGAATTTGTCTACGGTTACAAGTTGTAAATTAATGTGACTTTATTTATATATCCATATATTTTCATTACTTATTAGCGAAATAAAAAAGAGACATATATACATTAAAAGCAAAGTTTGCTGTAATGCAATTAATGATACTGTTTGTTAATACTGGACACTTTATGGAATCGGAATAAAAAGGACTTCGTTTCACTATTCAAGGATTTTACTGCAAAGTCCTCAGGTTGCTCGTTATTATGAATTTTATGTGTGTATGCCCAAATTTCTAATCGGTCACTTTTTTCGTAATCTTTCATTAGAAAGACATTGAATACACTCTTTATTGTGATCAGTTGCTCACAACAGTTTTCAATTTAAGATTTAATCTTGAAATAATTGACTTTGAATCAGTTTGGCCAGAGATATCCTAAATTTTGTTCAAATGCATTTCGTGCAATGAAAAGTCAAGCAACCAGAACTTTTCTCAAAATTGCTCGTTTCGTTTAATAAAATTCCTGTTGTATGAAAAACATTAAACCTTATTTACCAGGAGCATTTTCGTTTAAACAAATCCTCTACAAAGTACCTTATTTTATAATTACCTCCCTTGCCATTGAAGACATTTAATTTTGACTCTGCGGTGTAAATAAATGGTATTGGATTAATGTTAGAAAACAATCATTACAGATTAAAGACATTTAAAAATTGATTCCAAGACAAATCAGTTCTTGTCAAACATCTATTGGCATAGGGAAGAAACTAAACTAGCATACATTTATTTATGCGTGAGCCTGCTCTTTTAATACACTCACCCAAAGTTCTAAATGGTTATAAACTGTATATGTTTACAATGTACGCTTACATTTTTAATATTTAAACGTAAGTTTTATATCCACCAGTGATAAAGCAGTTAAGATAATGAATTATCAAAATAGCCTAAATCCAGGAAAGTATGTATACTAACTGAATATGTCTATTTTCGGGACATATTTTGAGGGATTTCAATGTGGGCTCACTTTTCGACAAAAAAAAACCCCAACACATTATGACTATACTTAATTTTTGATTTTGGTTATTATTATTTCTGTCTTCACTTGTTGCCTGTCAAAGAAACAATGATTAAAGATTATAAAATGGACACTTTCTTTGATGTATTGGTTGCCTAAAACACCATACAAAGCAAGATTTATTGATAACTCTAGTTCTTGCACAACAACTTAATTATCCGTGCACTTAACATCTTGTCTTACAGCTATAAAAGATCATGTAATTAGGTATTGCGAAAAGGTTTTTGAAACCACTGGAAAAAATTTATTTTGGTCGATTAAAATTTCAAATGACGTTTAGAAAAAGCTTAAATCAAATAATATTCAGGCGTGCTGTTTGTCTAATTATGATTTTTCAACTTTATACACTTCGCTCCCTCATAATTTAATAAGGGACAAGTTAACCAGTCTTATTGAAAAAAACGTTTGCTAGAGAAAATAAAACCTTCATCGCTTGTAATGAACTTTGGCGTATTTACAGATGGTTCTTAAGTTAATTATATTTTATGAACTTGTCAAGACCTAATAGTGTCGCTAACTGTCTTACTGGAAAATATTTATGTTAGATTCGGTACCTCTCTTAATAAACAAGTAATAGGCATCCCAATGGGTACAAATTATGCACCCCTTGTTGCTGATCTGTTCTTATACTGTTATGAAAGAGACTGAGTGTTATCTCTTTCTACCGAATATCAAGATGATATAATTACAGCTTTCAACAACATAAGATTTATCCTAAAGAACTACAACTTAATAAAGCGTACACTTTAGAAAAGCAAGCAAACTTTCTTGATGGTTACGTCACTACTAAAATATATGATAAAAGAGATGATTTTAAATAGTTTTAATATAGTAAATTTTCCGTTTTAAAACGGCGATGTTCCTCGTGCAACATCTTATGGGGTTTATATCTCACAGCTTGTTCGCTTTTCAAGAGCTTGCAACGATGTTAATGATTTCAATGAACGTAATCTTTGCATTACAGAAAAACTTTTAACACAAGGTTATAGGTATCATAAATTAAGGAAAACCTTTTGCAAGTTTTATCGCCGATACCCAGATTTAATTCAGAAATACAGGTGCAGTTTAAGATCACGTTTGCAACAATTTTTTTCTCAGCCAGTGTTTTGTGGAGATATAATTTATAAACTTAAGAAGATAAAAGGCAATGTTAATTTCTCCCGGTTTTTCGTAAAAACCATCTGTAAATTCAAAAAAAAGGTTACCAATATGATATTCTGCAGCGCTCTGCAGGCCTGGTGATTAACAAATCAACAGTTGATCATTTTGCTTATCTCTTTGGTTGCACGAATGGGAGATAGTCGGCGACATTGCCTCTGTGAGCTGCTCGGATACAGATTTCGACAGCTTCTGAGGTGAACAGAATGCAGAAAGTATCGTCTGCGTCATAGCTGGTTCACGTGACGCCCGAACAGGCGTACTAGGCTAACTAGGCGTGCTTGGCGGGCTGACGACTGGATGGCGCATCAAAATATTGCGGAGGTTCGACGTTCCACCGCTATAGACCAGATCTGCGCTTTACAGATAACATTTTGCCATTTTCTTGTCAACGGACTTAGTGAAGTACTTCCATAGATGAAAAGGGAACTTTGAAAGCCAGCGAACACGACAAAAATGAAAATATTGCAGGCTCGGTTTGATTGAGCCTGTTCATGGGCAGAAATGGGATTGCATATTAATTTTACTGCCCACGCCGCCTAGCCCCGGGTTGAGCGCAACTCAATATTTACACCAATAAACAGTACAATTTTGATCCATCCCAAACGATGGTATGCATATGGCTGTGAACATGGAACCTTCAATATGGTATTTTTAGATTAATGCCATTCCATGTTCAGCGGCGTATTGTCCCCAGATAAAAGAATGGGGTTTCCCTAAACGAGAAAACAATGGGCGGAACTAAACAGAATAGAATTTTGACAGGGGATCTTAGAATATAAATCCTGCGTATCACATACAACGCCAAAGGCAAAATTAAAAAAGCAGGAAGTATATCCTTGGGGATGATTGGACAATATTCAAAACCTTATTGGCTGGAATATTGAAACCACCTATCTTTAAACTGGCCGAAATATAAAAACAAAAGTAATTTTAGAAGTACTATTAACTTAGTACATAAGTATCGTGCTCAACGACCATCAAAGGACGTAACTAATAACCGCACTGATTGAATGTACGGGGAGACTTTTTACAGCCGCCACGGCCAGACATCAGATGACGATGTAGGAGGCATTGTCAATGATATTTAGATCGTAATGATAACCGTTATTAACACTCAAGGAAAGAGAGAAAGACCACAAGTTGAAATAGTATTTAAAAAGATGAGATTATTTTCAATCGTTTAATCTGATTTGATATTAATTTAACAAGCTTGAGGATGATTCGGAATGATTAGATATTTTAATCGAAGTCATTAAGTTTTATGTATTAACTATTAAGCTGTCAATTATACTAATCAACTGAACAAAAGAACGCGGTCTGGTATATGTATCTTCAAGGGTTCCAAATTATCAATGTACAAACAATCAATTAACAGGTCTTTTGTTAGCCTCGCTGTGGCAACATGTTTCGCCTGAGGCAAACTGTCACCTGTAAACAGAGAGATTAGTATAGAAAATCATCAGCGTGTTTTAAGGAAATTTACTTGAGTAAGTTAAATTTTACAAAACTTAGAAACATTCAAAAATACAAAAAACAAACTTAAAGTAAAAACGAAAATTAAGGTATCCGGATACTTGAACAGTATTAGGATACTATTCGGATATTCGGATATCCGGAAACCGTTCCCATCCCTAATAAATATTCAAATAAATCTTTTAACAAATCAAATAAAAGAAATCCTTAGACGTATTCAAAAATCAATCGACAGCTTCTAAATATAAACACGTACGTACCTCTTCACTATCAGGCAAAGGTTCGGTGTCCTTTAGAATAAAAACTGACGTAATCGTTCGTCGAATGTGTGCATTCGTCGTAACATCGCTAAAAAAGCTCAGTGCTATGATCAACTGTATTCGCGTTTTTCTGCTCTCTTTCGTTGTGATCAATGGAAAGTTTTCAATTGTAATTTCAATATGCGATGCGCTATTTAGTTTTTCAGAAAAAACAAAAAGCCAAGGCGATGGTTTTAAATAAGTCACGCTTATTAAAATAATACTAAATTATAAAAACTTATTTAATAAATGCAAGAGAACTTACTTTAATCAAAACGGACAAAAGCTTTACTTTCTGATGTTTGGGTTTTCCCTACCTAGAGTTCTGAAAACATTCACCCAATCGTTTACGTATAAACTTTCCAATCTTCGGACGATGTTGGAATTTGAAAATTCATCATTTACCTTTTCGAAACATTTTCAACAATGGGCAAGGGTTCATCAGAACTGGATTCGCAGGCAATGGCGCGACGTTCTGTTTACGGACGAATCGAGGTTAAACGTTTCATTTGCTGATACTTTGAGGAACGAGGAGAGAGGCTGGACCAAGATTTTGTCGTCGAACATGACCGTTATCTGGGTGGTAGCGTGATGGTTTGGGCGGGCATACATCATAATAGAAAGACAGATCTCGTCATTGTGCCTGGTAATCTCACTGTTCAAAGGGACTGTGACGAAATCATCGAGTCTGTTGTTGTACAGTATTTGCAACAACGTAACGTTGGGATTTTCCAACATGGTAATGTCCGTCCACACACTGCGAGGCATACCCAGAACATTTACGCATCCATAACGTCAATGTCTTGCAGCGGCCTGCAATATAGAGAATAACAGGTTACTGTCTTGCGATATAAGTGTTATCAGGCGAGGTCGATATGGGGAGCGGAGGGGCGAGGCTCTGCCCCCATATCGGCCGAGCTTGATAACACTTATATCGCAAGACAGTAACCTATTATTCTATTTATCATGCACTTACCACTTAAATGTCGATGTTTTTCTACTGTATACTAAATTCATCTGGAATAGGTTTACCGCTGTGATTTTGTGTTTGCTAAATTCATTATGAAACGTTTTATCGCCGTGATTTAAAAAAAAATAAACGTTAACAACGCGCGCGGTATTTCTTACGCGCCGATAAATAGTTCTCCTTTATAACGGCCCCTTTGTTATGGTTTACATAAAATTGTAAGAAATTAGTTCATTTTGAAGCGATAAACTACCCATTTCTTACCCAAATTTAAGATAAACAAAGTAAAATAAGCTCAAACGAACGTTTATTGCTCAGTAATATGATCAATCAAATACACGGAGACACGGTTTCAACTGTCATATAGAGAAGGTGAAGGTCACGTCAAAGCGAGGTTGCGAGTAAACAAAGATTTTTCGCTTTTCCGTATATGAAAATTGCATTGCAAAATATGTGACCAATTACAATAATCTTTTTAAATCTCGCTAGGGAAGAGTTGTCCCATAACCTGATATTGCATTCTTCGCATTTTTACCATTCAACAATGGCTTTTTTGGAGAGAATTTTATTGATAAGTTCCAGGTGGGCATATATTCGGATAATTCGGATATTCACTATCAGTGCATAATCTTATGATAAAATTGTGCCAAAAAACATCTGTTTTTTTATTTTTTTCAACTTCATCAGCAGTGGTGGCTGTATTAAAAACATAACAACAGGAACTACCTAAATTTATGGGCAAACTATACACTATCAATCCATTTAGATTATGTATAGACCTACATAAGCTGATTAGATACACAGTATGCTTAGCAGAACATTCCTTTTTATTTTACAGGTATTATTTGAAAAAAAATTGTTTGATTTCTGAAAGACATTCTTTATCAAACCTCTCAACTTGTCATTATTCTCTGGCCTTACTGTTCACACTAAACATTCCAACATGAAAATAATCCACAACCAAAGGAGAAATCAAACTATTAGTCATGAGGAACCCAAAAGACCTTATCTTCAATGTTCTCTCTCATCTTTTGCCATAAACAATGATCTTTACATACTTAATAAATGCAGAAGATTGTTAGTTTAACAATCCAATATATGTAACTATGGCCTGAAAAAGAGCACCCAGTAATTTCAAGCCATAGCCTTTTGGGATATGAGTACTTTGAAAGGAATTTAATTAACAATCATATATAAAAAAAATCAATTATCATTGAATTTAGTTGCACTTTGAAATCAATTAAGTAAGGACTGTTGAAACATTTGCTCCAGATGGTAGGATCTCGATTTGGAAAACTGACACCAGTCCAATTTAGTTAAATCAAAATATAATGTGTCAAAATAAGCCACAGAAAGAGATTCAAATATAATGCAGTGTTTTAATTCTGACCCTTTTCAGGAAACATTGCAGCACTTGCTTCAAATTGTAGACTTATTCAAAACTTACATAATTTTAAATTTTGCAAGTTATCTGTTGGTTGCATTAATTATACATCAAAACCTTTTGTGGATAAAATTACCACTGAATTATATTCAACTTAGATTTTCTTACCTTGAATGAAATTTTCATTTATTCTGTTATTTTGGTATATATAAAAGCTGTAGTACCGGTAAATATAAACAAAGTTAAGTTGCAAGGTGACATAAGCACCAATCATTAAAATGAATTTTTTAACAGTGACTGTTCACATAAGATTACCTGCTAAAATTATGCTATTATGTTTTTCATGGTGTGGAATTATTCATATTAGCTGCATATAAGGTTTAGCTTATGAAATACTATTATATAAACCTATATTGTTCTAAATTGATGTGATATTGTTCTATTAGCTTTTGCTACTATCACATAATTAATATATAACCCAAATATTTGAATTGTTTACATGATAATATTTCTTAACACATTACAGTTTTTTATTTCCATCTATTTATTCATTCTATTTCTTGAGAAATTATTGAGAAATTCACTTTGTTGTTACATGATTATATTTATTTAATTGATATTGACAAATTACATTCAGGAGATTTCTTTCAGCATGTTTTATATTATTAGCAGAACAATAATTCTTCAAAGTCTGATAGGGGAAGTGTCAAGTATTAAGCATATTTAGTCATCATTAGAGTAATAGGTGGTGAACATGTTTACTAGTAATGTTGTGTCATAGTAAACCCCTTGACTAAAACTATCAATATTTCAAATTTGCCCAAGATAATTTGCATAGTCTTGGTATAGAACTAAAAGTCCAAACACAAATAAAGTTGTATTTTTATACTAATAGATACAATCTATTATATCCCAACATTCAAGTTTATATTCTTAATATCATTTTAATTATAAGTGTTAAGATCCACCTGATAAATCAATTTTGCATGAACCCCAGACTGGTCACATGAAATTGAAAATCTTCTTATAATGGATACTTAAAATCAGAAGACCCCAGCATTTAAGAAGACAGTGACAGCCTCCAAAGTAATGATTACACCAGAGCTACTAGATTTGAGCTGGGTTAAAATATTAGAATATAAACCCAGATTTAAGGATATTGAACATGAAGTCTGTACTTCACTAAATAATTCATTCTACTTTGAATAAAGATAACAACAAACAAAAAAGATATGTGCTATTTAGATAATTAATATTGAGTTCAGTTGAAATCCTTTCTGTTGGTAATCCATTCCAAAACTTAGTATTTGAATCAGTATTTGAACCATTTTAGGTTTCATATCACCCTTATATACAAAACCTGTGTTAAAATATTATTATCTAATATTTTAAACCAGACAAAACTAAGCTCTTTTCCCCTTGATTGTCTGCAATATTGAAATAAAAAGTCACACGTTGACCGGCTTGCGACAAAAAACAAATCGTCAGGAATGTAAAATAATGTGCTGTTTACATTTAGAATTGATTTGACATATATCAGCTGATCGGTTTTATTATAAATTAATAAGCCAGATTTAAAGTTAATTAAACGAAAATTCCAAGAAAAGAGAACTATCTAGATAATATACTATTATAATTTGTTAAAAACATTTTATTTCCAATTAAAAACTAAAGAAATTTGGCTATTTAAACCTTTGCCGCTTAACGCGCATATATTTTGCAGTCAGCGAGGTCACGGTTTGTTTACTCGCCAAACAGAAGTAGGTCAATATGGCCGCCAAACCGTGTCTCTGTGTATTTATTTAGCGAGGTCGTGGACACGTTTTTCTGACAGAAAATGTGTTTATTTCGGTGTGATTTGATAAATTAACAACTGTTCTTGGATAACTATATCGAGAAACAACTGTTTTAATCAGAAATCGGATTTATGACAAAATAAAGTGGCAACAGAAAAGTGAAGTATCGCTATGTTTCTGGAATTCAGTGATTTGTGTCATCGTTATAATTTTTGACATTGATCAACATCCGTATCTAGGAAATGTCACTGAGACATATTTAATAACATAAGGCATCAACCCAACACCGAATTCGAATCTCCATCAGACTAAAGAGGGGTCATGATAGCAAATATCACTTGTTTCCTCGGATAGATCTATGCTGATCTTCAGAAGAACAGGGTCTACAGTACAGTAGACCCACTACAGTAACTGAGATCAGTCAACACCTGACATGTTTAGTGTTGAAGGATGATACCTCAAATGTATTACTAAGGTAATTTTTATTATAAAATGTAAATTTAAAATTGTTCATTTTCAGGGTACTGAATTGTTCACCCAACAATCGACAGGACAATTTTATCGGTTAAATAACACACATTTTGATTGAAATCAGAAGTGCAAGTACAAAAGTTACAAAGAAAAATCTTCAATTTTAGTCCGCTTATATGAATGATTCCACTCCACAGGCGTTTTTCTGTGCATACCATGCGTCCGACGCTATTCCAATGCAAATTTTTATTTTTCTCCCAATTAAAAAAATATTCCTATTGAAAGATAAAATTTTTGATGCCGAACAGGTTCGCGAAATCTGGATGCTTAGTGCGAGAGTCAAAAAAACATGTTGTAGGTCAGTACGAGACGGGATTTATCAATCGCTTTCCAGTTGTTTTACATTTTTCCATATTTTGAATGTTTCTTGACATGAATTTTCTAATTTTGGAAAGAGTCTTTTTTATCAAAAATCCAGAAAAGGGCTTGTCCAATATTTGATTATGTAAATACCTTTATTGCATGCGTGAGCATTGTTGATCCTGATCAGCCGCCACATTTGTGCCATCTAAACTGTTCGCTTTTATATTCGTTAGGTTATTTCTGACCAAGATGCAACTAATGCGAATCGAGATCTTAAATCAAGGATATGTATATTTCAACATCTGGTTCTACACTGGTGGCACATGCATTATTTAAAATGTGTATATTTGGATTAAAAGATTAATTAAAAATTTACCATTAACCATAATTTTGAATAATTTTTATGAGTTTTACCACCAAACCCTGTACCTGCGATGTGTTTTAATGCATATCACAAAACAGTAACCTGATTTATATTATTTTGTAGGTTGGTCCCACCATGATTGTCTAACACTATGAATGGATGTCTCTGTCATGCCGAATTTACAAGAGGTACTGACCGTACTGGAGTTGTGAAAGACAAGAAAGGTAAAAATTTGAAATCAGAGAGTTTTATTTTACAACATCATAATTATGCATGTTTATATACTATAAGAAATTTACAATTACATATAAAATATTGTAAAGAAACTTTTATTTTAATAAACACTTGCTCCGAATTGTCATCTTTGTAACATTTATAAGATAAATCATTACTCAAGATTTTTGGAAAGATTTCATACTAGTTTAAAAAACCAACAGACTATGCATTAACAATTTCCGCCTGCATGAAGTACATTCACGGCCATCAGTCCCATTCCTAAAAAGACTGTGAAGTTGGCTGGGGGATCAACATTCGACATTCGACATTCAATGTCCCGCGGTGCATTAGACATTCAGCACGACATTCGATTTCATGCATATTTTTGAATGTCCCACGGTGCATTCGACATTCAGCACGACATTCGATTTCATGCATGTATTTGAATGTCCCGCAGTGCATTCGACATTCAGCACGACATTCAATTACATGCATGTTTTTGAATGTCCCGCAGTGCATTCGACATTCAGCACGACATTCAATTTTATGCATGTTTTTGAATGTCCCGCAGTGCATTCGACATTCAGCACGACATTAGATTTCATGCATGTTTTGAATGTCCCGCAGTGCATTCGACATTCAGCACGACATTAGATTTCATGCATGTTTTTGAATGTCCCTCAGTGCATTCGACATTCAGCACGACATTTAATTTTATGCATGTTTTTGAATGTCCCGCAGGGCATTCGACATTCAGCACGACATTAGATTTTATGCATGTTTATGAATGTCCCGCAGTGCATTCGACATTCAGCACGACATTAGATTTCATGCATGTATTTGAATGTCCCGCAGTGCATTCGACATTCAGCAAGACATTCGTTTTCATGCATGTTTTTGAATGTCCCGCAGTGCATTCGACATTCAGCACGACATTCAATTTTATGCATGTTTTTGAATGTCCCGCAGTGCATTCGACATTCAGCACGACATTCGATTTCATGCATGTATTTGAATGTCCCGCAGTGCATTCGACATTCAGCACGATATTCGATTTCATGCATGTATTTGAATGTCCCGCAGTGCATTCGACATTCAGCAAGACATTCGTTTTCATGCATGTATTTGAATGTCCCGCAGTGCATCCGACATTCAGCACGACATTCAATTTTATGCATGTTTTGAATGTCCCGCAGTGCATTCGACATTCAGCACGACATTCAATTTTATGCATGTTTTTGAATGTCCTGCAGTGCATTCGACATTCAGCACGACATTAGATTTCAAGCATGTATTTGTCCCGCAGTGCATTCGACATTCAGCACGACATTTGATTACATGCATGTATTTGAATGTCCCGCAGTGCATTCGACATTCAGCACGACATTCAATTTTATGCATGTTTTTGAATGTCCCGCAGTGCATTCGACATTCAGCACGACATTAGATTTCATGCATGTTTTTGAATGTCCCGCAGTGCATTCGACATTCAGCACGACATTCGATTTCATGCATGTTTTGAATGTCCCGCAGTGCATTCGACATTCAGCACGACATTAGATTTTATGCATGTTTTTGAATGTCCCGCAGTGCATTCGACATTCAGCACGACATTCGATTTCATGCATGTTTTTGAATGTCCCGCAGTGCATTCGACATTCAGCACGACATTCGATTTCATGCATGTTTTGAATGTCCCGCAGTGCATTCGACATTCAGCACGACATTAGATTTTATGCATGTTTTTGAATGTCCCGCAGTGCATTCGACATTCAGCACGACATTAGATTTCATGCATGTATTTGAATGTCCCGCAGTGCATTCGACATTCAGCAAGACATTCGTTTTCATGCATGTTTTTGAATGTCCCGCAGTGCATTCGACATTCAGCACGACATTCAATTTTATGCATGTTTTTGAATGTCCCGCAGTGCATTCGACATTCAGCACGACATTCGATTTCATGCATGTATTTGAATGTCCCGCAG
>JAZAYU010001475.1:0-43975 GCA_038501625.1 Corbicula japonica
CTTAGAGAGCCGAAACCATGTGGACACCGCCCGCCCGCCCTCCGCAGGTGTTCCCATAATACGTCCCGTTTTTCAAACGGGCGTATAAAAATAGAGTTCATTATTTTAATTTGTTGTACTGGGTTGTTTTTTTTTTAATTTTGTGTTAAGGCAAACTAAACCACTTAGCAAATTAGAGCCCCGTGTTATAGTTTTTCAAGAGTATGTCTGTTGTTGCTATTGAAACTGGAAACTGTCATCATTCTGTGACTCTACTTAAAAATTTGTCCCTGCAAGATTGATAACACAGTGGTAAAATGGAAGGAGTTAGCTTCAGCTGACACTGCTAGGTACAATATTATTGTCAGAAAACAGACATTATAACTTAAGGCTTCAATTATTATAACTTAAATTAGTTTTTCCAAGACAATACCCATAACATTTTATCGTGTAACATGAACAATATTAACAGTCTATTTCTGCCATTTATGACCTTATCCATCACTTGACTATTTTCCATAAGTAAAATCAAATATTGTCTGCATGCTTCAGGCACTATCTTGTTATATTAGTTATTATATTCTTATCACCAGAATGGTTTGTAGAAATTAAATAAAATAAATAGCTCCCTAGATAAAATGTAAACACATGAAATCACAAAATTCAAAACAAAACAGTACAAGGCACATTACAATGATGTGACGCCAATAGTGACGTTTATAAAATATTAGTAACTTTACATGACAGCATGTGTACTTTTAGGTTCTGTACAAGCTGGCACACACAGAGTCTGTGAAGAGAGACACTTCGCTAGAATGTCATCAGGAGTAAGTAACTGTCTATGTGATCACAGAGTGAGCATGGATCCTTCCAGCCTAGCTCACAAGAATTTATTTATAGCTCTTTTCTCCATAGATACAGCTTATATTGATCAGTGTAGATCCAGGCCAGCCTGCTCATGAATTGTCTTGAACAACAGAAGGCTGGCTAATCAGTATCCACACCAATTGCATAATTATGGAATATATGTTGTATGCATGGAGACAGAATTGCCAGCTCAGCACTGTCTGTAATGATGCTATACATGTATTTGATAATATGATTTCTATGATATATAATTTCTGTAAAAAAACATTCATCTACACAAATGTCATTTTCAGCCAGTGAGCCAATCCATTATTTGCAGAAATTTATTAACAGAAAAGTGATTGGGACAGGAGACCAATCTCCAGTCATCAGCATTCTAAAAGTTGAATTTAGATAAGTCTTGGAAATCAACCAATCAAAAGTTATGAGTTTTAAGACTAGTTTCCAATCTCATTGTATGAACTTGGGCCCAAATCTTTAACTGTGTCCTAATGATTGACTTGCCTAGCTTTGATGCAAGCTAGTGAATTCCGCAAAACATTAATCAACTGAAAAACAAGATCCAGCCTGCACAGGTGCTCATGGTCTACACAGTTTGTAAAGATAATACAAGTTGTCTCTAGCACTTCATTGTTAAATACTGAGTATGTACTGGTATATTTCTCTTTTCAGGTTTGCAGAGCACATGCTGAAGGCTCACGGAGAAAAAGACTGGTTAGAGGGTCATGATCATCCATAACTGTGGACCAAACACACACATCACTGAAGTCATCTTTAATATGACATTATAACTTGCTTGTGTATATTTGTTTGGGACAATTGGGAAATCATTGTGACAGTCTATAGATTTTATTTTTATTTTTAAAACTTGGCATTGTATTGACAATTGTTACAAATCATGGGAAAACAAGGCTTTTGCATGGATACAGACTGATCTGGGTCTACACTGACTGCATAGACTGGAAGCGCTATTGTCATGGTGTTTTTGACTGATGATCTTTCTATTCTGTTTGAAAAATTGTCAATAAAGATAATGTTAAGGATGTCTGTGATATGCAACTGTTTGCTTTTAGATTCATAAGGTTATTTCTACAAACGAACAGTGTAGATCCAGATCAGCTGGCAGATCTGTATCAAGGGAGTACAGGGCTTGTGCTAATTATTTTAATCAGTTTCGTCAGCATTCTGATCAACAAATAATTATGGAAATTGGTTTTTATGTGACATCAGTTCTTACAATAATGAATATAATTAATTTGTGTAACAAAGGTTCAGACTGTATATAAACAAACTTGGGAATATATAAAAGTTTTGTCTTGTATGATAAGAATTAATTAGATTTTAATTGTGCTGACATACACAGGTAAACAGAAAATTGTGGACTTCTTGTTAAAGCCTATTTTAAAAACTAGAATCAAACCTGCTATTTTCTGGTTTGATTTTACATTAACTGGCAGGCTTATTCTGTCCATGTGAAAAACTAGTAATATTGATCACCTGGTATTTCTCTGAATAACACATTCAACTAACAACATGCAGTGAATGACAGCCGTATCACCTGCCAAAACAATTATTCTGACACTGAAATACATAAAATAATTTGAAGCTCGCTTGTTTCATCACTTTTTGTTTTGGTATGGTCATGTGTCTGTTGTGCCATTAAGTTGATGTTGATGATTGAAACAAACTTAACCATAAATACTCTAAGCAAGTTAATCTTTTACTCTATATAAATAGGTTGTTAGTGCACGTCCATGCCTTCTGTGCCCAAGGTTATAAAATTGAGCATGGAAACCAGTCTCAAATCTCAAGCATCTGATTAGCTGAAATGGCGACTGGTCGCCATTTCAGCCAATCAGATGCTTGAGATTTGAGACTGGTTTCCAATCTCAGCTTTATAACCTTCAACCCTGATCAGGATCTATACTGTTCACTTCTTGCCCAGATATAACCTAATGAGTCAAAAAGATAACTGGGTAGATCCTGATCAAATGGCATGAATGTGCCAGCTGATCTGGATCTACACTGTTCCCTCACTATAAAGGCAAATCTGTGAACTAAAGGGATAAGGGCCGTCAGTCATCATTGCACCTTAATCTATAAAAAATAAACATATCAAAATCTCCGTAACGTGAAAATGCAGTTAAATAAACTTTGAACAAATACTCATTATCAATTTTAAATTCCTACATGAGTCTAATGACCCTCACAACAACATGTTGTCTCCTTTTTAAAGAACTTTGACTTATGAACAGAGAAATCAACATTTATCAACCATTTACGCGACAATGAAGCAAACAGGAACTTAAGGTCAAACACACTTTTACAAATATCTCATATTGTTTACATATGTAAATCAAAAGGACAAAACATATCTTTGTGAGTATCATATTATTTATGTGGGCATTTAAAATGATGTTGCGTTGTTTACTTTTTGTGAATTGATGTAAATGGAACTTTAGGGATTTTTTATCTAGTTATTTTTCATTTTTCTCTAAAGTGTCTTACCATATGCAAAATATACATAAATAACATTTATTTGTGCAAATATTCATTGAACTGCATTATCTTTTTTATCGATGAACATAAAATGATGACTGTAGAGAGCCCTTACGAGAACTGTAGATCAAGGAGAAAGCAGCCAATGCTTATTTGATGAAGTACGGTCTAATAAAAGTGTCTCCAAAGTGACAGCTGCTATAATGCTAGGTGAAGACTTAAATTCCCCCCAACATTCTGATTAGTATTGGTGAAGACTGGACAAAGGCTTTCTGAGTTAGAGGGCAGACAGTGCTTATTTGTTCATTCCAGCAATTTCAAGGATATGACTGGTTAATGAACTTACATGCCCACACAATATGACCAACTTTGATGATTGGATAAATGCATTGCAAGTAAGCTAGCGAATAGTGTAATTTTTGTGGAATGTAAGCAATTAAAAGGACAATAACTGAAGTGACTGAAGCAATCTGGCTGGTTAGAAGTAGACTGTGTTCACAGGACACTGATTCACCCACTTCTGAAGATCTGAAACTGGAATATTGTGTAATGTATTACAGCCTTCAGTCTCAGTGAAAAGTTTCAAAATCATAGTTTGACAGAAACTACCAAAAGAAAATGATGTGCTTGCAACATATGATTTTATTATATCAAAAAAAGGGCTATCACTATCAAAAATCTTTTCTTAATCCTCCTTGATCATCTGTGCAAGACTGAAAGAATTCACTGGTTAGTAAACGAGATAGTGCCACAATATTTTATTACTGCAATTTTCAAAGGGCCATAATGGTAGCAGAAAAATACTTTTTTTGCACCCATCAATACATCCTGCTTAGTATGTATTTCACTCTAGTTTCAGCTAACTTGCTTAACCCACCAGAAAAGCCTTTACCAGGTGTTATTTACGCCAAATGAAAGGCAGTGCCACAGTTATGGTGTTTATTGTGAATGGTCCCTATGTTCTTGGAAAGTTCACTGTCAGCAGTTCTACCTAGCATTCACAACACTGCAAGGAGGTATGTCACCTCAATGTAAATGCCTATACAATCAGTCAAAGTAACCTGTAATCTACTCTACAAACCTACATGGACATGGTCAGATGCTAGAAGTTCATACACATACCCTCCACATAGCTAGCTAAACATAAATGGTTTCAAACAAAACAGTTACACATATAAATCTTTCCATTATCATGTTTTATTCATTCTTAATAAATAAATTTATATAATTTTGAATAATTATTTTACATAAATATAATAGATCTAAGTTAATAAAAGAAAGCATAAAAAAACAACAACTTCATCAAAATAGTACTTGCACTAACAGAATTCTTAAGAGCTCTAATTTTCAAAGATCTTGTATTAAGTCCCTACCAATTAAATAGGTAAAATCCAAACCTTTCAGAATTTTATACTGTAATGACTTAAGAAAATAATTATGCAAATTATGCAAATAATTTGCCATTTTTTGAATTCAATCTAAGGATATTCATGAAAATATACTGAGTCAAAATGAAAAATTAAAAAAATAACATGGGAAACTTTTTCAGTGATGCTCAATTATCCTTTTATCCTTAAATGGATGTTATCTTTTTACACTATATAAGGTTATCTCCACTTTCCCTAATAATGATGAGATCGATAATTTTTACATAAAAGTCTTAGATTATTTGACTGTCAAAAGGAAAAACAATAGTTGAAGTCCATTAAATGCAAAGAAATAAGATACAGTTACTTAATTTCCATTTTGGAACCAGTCTGCTATCTCAGCAATCTGATTGGTTGAAAAACCAAACAGTCTCAGAAATAACCAATGGCAAGCTTGTGATTAGAGACTGGCAACTGGTCTCCAGTCTCAGTTTTATAACCTTACTAGGTTCAGACCTAAGTGCTGAAAGTAATTATGTACTGACAAAAGGCTACCCACCCCAAACACCTCCAAGACACTGTTCCAAACAAGAAACTTCTATAATTATATTACTACACACAAAGAAACATTACCCCTCTGCATTTAGTTTTGTTAACCTTGGGGAGTTTGTTCTGAATGGCAAACATAAATTATATAGTTTACACATGGCATGTCATGGTAATGTCGGGTAATGGATGTCACAGAGCACAATCAGTTTTCAAGACCAAAATGGCTTTTCTCATTACATTTAGAACCAGCAATGGATATTTGAAAGTGTACCATTAGTTTTGTCTGTTATTAGGTCTGAACCCAGTTAGCATTGTAACAAAGACACACATATAAGGTGCACAATAATTGAAATGATGTTTTTAAATTTGCTCCGCAGTAAAATTCTGCATTTGAAATATAAAATGTTATTCACAATAACCCAACATGATGGCACACACTGAAAACAAACACAGTCCCAGCATTGTACAAGTATATCCCTCTGCTCCATAGATACGCCTTTATTGTCAGGGCAAACAGTGAACATTTGAGCCTTCTGATCAGGATCTGCACTTTTCGCTCATTAGGTTATTTCTGACCAAGATGCAACCAGTGTGGATCCAGATTAGACGGCACAGATGTGCCAGCTAATCTGGATCCACACTGGTTGCACATGTATTAAAATGCATATATATGGAGTAAAGGGATAATAGACAAGTTAAATACTGCTTTTTGTATACATGTAAAATAGCAAAAATAAGACAGGCAGACTATTTTAAAACTTAGATAACTACAGACTGTATTATTATTATATCATATCCCTAATGTTCAACAACAATATGCATATAGAGATCTGAGTAAAATATAAATTTGAATTTACAAGTAGTGAATTAAAAATGAATGTAACTTACATCTGATGTCATATTCACATAGCAACCTCAGTTTAGTATTAATCAATTGATCATGTACTCCAAATATACAGGTTTTATCGCATGTGAAAATAGTGTAGATCCAGATCAGCAAGCACATCCATGCTGTCTGATCAGAATCTTAATTGTTTGCTTCTTGGTCAGATATAACCTAATGAATCAAAAAGCGAACAGTGTAGATCCTTACCAGATGTCACAAATGTGCATGCTGACCAGAATCTACAATGCTGGCCAATAGATAACAGCCATATTCCATGGAGTAAAGCCTAGCTGTCATCCCTCACACCTGTCTTGGTTAATATGTCACCTTCACAAGCAATATGATCACACATACCTGGTCAAGAAACTCTACACTGTGAATTCATTTATATTTATGAGCTACTAATGGTCATGGTGTTCATCAGAAGAACTACTGGTATCCATGAATTTAAAATCCCCATGAAATATTAAAATGTACCTATATAATAAAAATGTTGCTATACCAAAAACTACGTCATTTCATACCCACAAATATAAATATATTCACAGTTCTTATATAGCATATAAACAAATACCATGAAGATAAATTTTCCTGAAATTAAATGCAATTGCTCATATTTGCAAATGTAAGGGCCATAATGGCCCTTAAGAAGCTCACCTGAAAGTATTGATACCAAAAAGCCACAGCAAATCCAGCTTCAGAAAAAAAAATAAATAAAGAAACATCCTAACAACTACTGGCAGCCATAGTTTTATAAAATGACACAGCTGGCATATTATTCCAATAAAACTATTTTTAAAACTGGTTTGAAGCAGATTTTCCTACAAGTCTTGAACAAGTTGAACATGAGGTCAATGCCAGGGCTGAAGGTTATAAAACTGAGATTGTAAACCAGTCTCAAATCTCAAGGATCTGAGTTTCCAATCTCAGCTTTATAACCTCCAGTCCAGGATGCTTCAGGCCTAACTTGGTAAAAAATTTTCCAGTGTTTTCAGAGATGTTGATTTAATTAAACTGTTGAAGGCCACAAGATGGGGGTGCAGGAGGAAGACTGGTCACAATAGCTCACCATGAGCGTTTGGCTCAGATGTGAGAAAACAAAAAACAACATTCATCTGGAAGTAAAGCTTATCACCAATAACAGGAACGTTAGTAGGAAGCCAAAACAATGAAGGTACAGAATTGATGTCTAGGGTAGTGTAGGCTTATCTGTATCAAGGTTCGAGATTACACCAGGTACTGTAAACATTAGCATTAACTTCATCATTTACTTGATTACATGATTAACATCCTTCTATCTTAACAATATTTGAGATATATGATATAAAATTTAAATATTCTTTCCTTTACACAATGTACAGCTGAATAGCTCTTCACAAGACAATAACCTAATCATGTTTCTGGGACAAATATCATAATTTTAATATTCACTGTTAGAAACAGTTAACATTTTCAAAGAATGATGATGTATTTTCTGACACTCCAAAAACATGGAGGAGTCCAATTAAAAAGTCTGACATTAAGTATAAACCCTTTACTATGTATACATGGGATTTATCTTATGTGTTAACATTGAAGATCCAGATCAGATGGCACGAATGTGTTAATAATATAAGTATCATGCATGAGTGTGAGGTGAAGATGGAAAAATCTGTCACCGAGGGTTAACTGTTTTGCGGGAACGAGGCTCTGCCGAGTTCCCGCCAAAACAGTTCACCCGAGGTGACAGATTTTTCTATCTTCACCGAATGTCTCATGCAAGATACTTTTTCTTGCATACCTTTTATTATTTATAACATTTCTGTGTAAGTATACAAACTTATTTATTTTCATTATGCCGAAATATTGACGTTAAAGCAAACTTTTTTTAAATGACGTCACTAACTTGAATATATTACGTCAGATACTTGAAGACATGACGTCACTCACGTGACTCATTCTACATGGGGGGTGTAGGATAGAAATTTCCTACACGGGTGAAAACACCGGATAATCTGATCTGGTATGCAAGAATGTAATATCATTAAATTTAGCAAAGATGAAATTTTACAAACAAGTTAAACAAAAGGAAATTCAAATGGGCATGCATTCAAGCAGTTGTATGACCTTAAAAAGAAAAGATTATAACCATAGTATAAGATTTGAGTTTGCACATTATCCTTAAGCAAAAAAGACATCCGTGCAAAATATAATACCACAGATAAATGTAATCTCTGGAAAAAGCTGGACAAAGAAGATGACCTAGGTTAAACATTCTTTCTATAACAAAATATAGACGTAAATTTGTCATTAACAAGTAACAAATATCACATGAACACAGCATCAGCTTCACTGCTGGCTATCTCTCAGCGATGTAGTATTAATAATGCATTGGACCACAATCATGTATTTCCAGACGTCAGGAATGCTTCATACCAGTATGTGCTGGAAGTTCGACTGCTCGAATCTGAATAATGACAAAACATACGTGTACATGTCAAAATCTGAAAATAATGAAATCGGAATTTTACTTCTCAAAAAGGTGTTATTAAATAATATGTATACTTTTATATGTATTTCTTGCAATACAAAGTAAACAAACTTTTACTACAAGTATTAATAATGTATAAAAGTAAATTTGGGTTGAAATCAAATTATTCAAACTGTGATTCAGGTGTTTCTGTAATATTCATAGAAACACAAGTCTATTAACTGTTTCCTTCATAGACACACCTTTATTGCATGAGCGAACAGTGTAGATCCAGATCAGCTGGCACATCCATGCAGTCTGATCAGGATCTGCACTGTTCGCTTTTTAATTTGTTAGGTTATTTCTGTCCAAAATGCGACCAGTGCAGATCCTGATCAGACGGCACAGATGTGCTGGCTAATCTGGATCTACACTGGTCACACATGCGTAAAAATGTGTATTTATGGAGGAAAGGGTTAAGCAGGATTTTCAATGACAGGAAAAAGTTTTGAAGGAAATTATTGTAGTTATGGTAATTTGTGAAATAAATTAGTGTTAATATGAAATTGCATTGCATTGTTTGTTAGCAATGTATTAGCACTAACACCTGATGTGACCTTTCTTAAGTTATTGTATTCTCAAGAGTAAAACTCAAAAAAGAAAATCAGAATTTCAAAATAAATGTTTTTGTCTGGCACTCTGATGGTTCACATCATTCCAGCAAGCACTAGCAGAATCTATTGTTTCATTTGTTTTCAAAGGTGAATGTTAAGGTGTAACGCAACACTGCAAATTTTCGAATTTCTTTATGAAATTTGGTATGTTATTTATTGATGATGACTCCAGCATGAATCTGCAAACCGTTTTTCTATTAATCAAATAGTTGTTTAGATATTTTCCTTCAAAGTTAGTTATCAATGCCAGTTTTCTAAGGTGACGTCGACGATGCTCACCTAACACTTTTTCAGGGCTGGCTGAAAATTGGGGTTTTCAATTTCATTTATTCTTTCACATGTGAATTGGCGATGAAAATACGTTACCAGCAATATAAGATTAAACATATTGTGACTAGTGTTGACAACATTCTGTACCGTTAAATGCCGTTTTCACGTTAAAAATGACGTCGTGTTTTGCTTTTTTTCTGTCGACTTTTTCAAAATTGTGAAAAATTCCCGAATTTAATTTTTGATTTTTTTGCTTAAAAGTTTAAAAAAGCAATTCCAATCGAATAAGCAAATAAAATTCGGCGGTCACCAACTTCGTCTTTGTGCTATTACCGTTTTAAGTTCCCCTATCCCCTTTTGAAGAAATACATTATTTTTTTGGAAATTTTAGGAAAAAAATAGTTCATTAATTAAAATATTCGCCAAAAGAAACCACAGAGGAAGTTAAATGAATTATCAAATAAAAATGATATCTTATCGATTTTCCTTTTTTTATATTGTCAAAAATATCTTTAAAAACGCTCTTACGGGTATAAACAAACATTCCAAAAAGCTAATACTAACATCATTTATTTCGATGACACCTCAGAAAACTGGCGTTGATAACTAACTTTGAAGGCAAATATCTAAACAACTATTTGATTAATCGAAAAATGGTTTGGGTTTGCGAATTCATGCTGGAGTTATCGTCAATTAATACCATACCAAATTTCATAAAGAAATTCGAAAATTCGCAAAGTGTCACATTCCACCTTAAATGACCAAGAACATTATGCTTCAGCATCATGTTTTGCAAATCAACAGAAATGGTATGAATGGAGTGTATACCTTATCTACAAGCTGCTGGCATTGTTGTATTGCCATAGTAAATAACACAACCGCTTCATTGAGCCACTGAACTGTGCATTCTACCTGAAAATAGGAGAGAGATAATGTTACTCAGTAACAAAAAGCAAGACTACAAATTGAGACCAATGCCTACAATTTCTTGTTCAAGACTGGTTATTTATTTGACAGTAAGAAGCCATAGAGGGTGAAAACTCAATGTTGAAAAATAAGGAAGTAGACTGGCAACAAGAGGAACAATGGAATGCATACATGATAGTCAGGGATTCTAAAATTGTCGGCAGGCCGGTCATTGACCGATTTTCGGGAAGAATGTCCGATTGAAATTTCAAAATTGGTAAAAAAAATCGGTCATGAATAGTGGCCGATAAATTGTTACAAAAATTACCAACATGTACATTTTTTCACAGCTTAATCAGCTATTAATCTGTCAATTATCGAATTCACAACTCTGCTACCATGACTACCACGACTACACGTCCTGTGAAAAGCCTGCGGCATAGATGAAATGGGATGTGGTCGGTCTCATTTTAACAACGGGCAGGTTTGTTTAATTTGCAAATGAACTGTGCTAGTCAGGCTGTTTGATGTCAGAATTAAAAGTGGCAATACCCGTGATTTTATTAATTAACGTACACAAATAAAACAGCATTTTATTGAAAGAAGTGTTAGTCCTTATGTGCGTAATTCTGAATGACCGCTGACCAAATAAAATTAAGTACGTTTAAAAATGCTGTTTCGCAAATTTAAAGAAAACTACAATGCGGATTTAAGTTTAATTGATTGCCATTCACAGCAGAGTTGAAAGGCTTAAATGAATAGATACTTAATGTGAAAATTAATCGAGTAACCCGCTTGCTTACTTATGGTCATAACGATTCAAATAAATTTTAAATTGACAAAAATCTACGTACACAACATTTATTTCCGACTGGGAAATAAATGTTGCATACGCAAACTCATGTAAGTTCTTGTAGATTCAAGAATTACTACATTCATGACATAATCGACGTATATTTAAGTAAAGCAAATACTTGCCTACCGTAATTCTGAGAGTTAATACATGTGCAATGAACAATAAATCCACTTCACAATCGCTATGAACACTGCTGTAGATTACTATTTTGAACTGTTACGTCACGTTTTCAATGCATGGGATGCTTGTGTATTACAACAAAGACGCCGTAAACTTCAAACGCCAACATGTACATTTTTTCACATCTTAATCAGCTATTAACCTGTCAATTATCAAATTCACAACTCTGCTACCATGACTACCACAACTACACGTCCTGTGAATAGCCTGCGGCATAGATGAAATGGGATGTGGTTGGTCTCATTTTAACAACGGGCGGGATTGTTTAATTTGCAAATGAACTGCGCTAGTCAGGCTGTTTGATGTCAGAATTAAAAGTGCCAATACCCGTGATTTTATTAATTAACGTACACAAATAAAACAGCATTTTATTGAAAGAAGTGTTAGTCCGATGTGCGTAATTCTGAATGACCGCCGACCGAATAAAATAAAGTATGTTTAACAAGAGCTGTCAGAGGAGACAGCATGCTCGACTATTCGAATCATTTGAAACAAATGCAATTTGAAGATTAAAACAGTAACAACTATGGCCATACATTCATGTGCAATCAGTAAAAATATTAACAAATATTAACAAGTGAATGGTAAGGGAAAAATTCATTTCAAATAACAGAAATAATTTCTTAATGTACCATAAATATTAAACTGAAAAGGGGAATAACTATGAAATATTTCTGAAGTTGTTAGAAAACTTGTTAGAAATTTTTTTATTAGAGATATTTACTTTTAGTCAATTATCAATCACTTCAGTAATGTTACAGAAAAGAACTGACCTAAAGGCATGGAAATGGTACACGACTCACCAGCTTGTCATGGTGAACATTTCTGGCAAGTTACTATATTCCTAATGTATTTAAAACCCTGACAAGAAAATTCTATTTTAGTAGCAGTGACCTTGGACCTACAGGCATGGGCATGGTACGGGACACACCAACTTGTCATGATGACCATTTGTGTCAAGTTATTTTGAAATCACTCTATTCCTAACGAAGTTACAGCCCGGACAAGAGAATTCTATTTTTAGTAACAGTGACCTTGACCTACAGGCATGGTCATGGTATGGGATACAACACCCTGTCATTGTGAACAATTGTGCCAAGTTATTTTGAAATCCGTCCATTTATAATGAAGTTACATCCCGGACAAGAAAATTCTGTTTTAAGTAACAGTGACCTGGACCTTCAGGCTTGGGTATTGTGTGGACACACTGCCTTGTCATAGTGAACGTTTGTGCAAAGTTATTTTGAAATCCCTCCATTCATAACAAAGTAACAGCACGGACAAGAGAATTCTATTTTTTGTAAGATTGACCTTGACCTTTGACCTACAGGCATGGGCATGGTACGCGACACACCACCCTGTCATAGTGAACATTTGTGTCAAGTTATTTCGAAATCCCTCCATTCAAAACAAAGTTACAGCCTGGACAAGAAAATTCTATTTTTAGTAACAGTCACCTTGACCTTGGATCTACAGCCATGGGTATTGTGCGGACACACAGCCTTGTCATTGTGAACATTTGTGTCAAGTTATATTGAAATCCCTCCATTCATAACAAAGTTACAGCCCGGACAAGAAAATTCTATTTTTTGTAACAGTGACCTTGACCTTTGACCTACAGGCATAGGTATTGTACGCGACACACCGCCTTGTCATGGTGAACATTTGTGCCAAGTTATTTTGAAATCCCTCCATTAATAATGAAGTTAAGGGCCAAGTGTATATTTTGCTTAACACAAAATGTAAGTGGAAAAGGGGCATAATTTGAAAAATATTGAAAGCAGGGTTATGGGTCTTGTTGGTAATGATGTAGATTTTGATGGTGAAAATATATTTCAAGTTTCAAGGCAATATCTCAAGTAGTTTTGAAGTTATGGGCAAAATGCATATTTTGCTTAACACAAAATATAAGAAAAAAGGGGCATAACTTGAAATATATTGACAGCAGAGTTATGGGTCTTGTTGGTTATGATGTAGAATTTGATGGTGAATATATATTCCAAATTTCAAGTTGATATCTCCAGTAGTTTATAAGTTATGGACCAAAGTGCATATTTTCCTTAACGCAAAATTTAAGTGAAAAAGGGGCATAACTTAAAAAATATTTGTAGCAGAGTTATGGGTCTTGTTGGTAATGATGTAGAATTTGATGGTGAATATATATTTCAAGTTTGAAGTTGATATCATAAGTAGTTTTTAAGTTATGGACCAAAGTGCATATTTTGTTTAACGGACGGAGCCGCCGACGCCGACGCCGACACCGGGGTGAGTAGGATAGCTCCCCTATTCTTCGAATAGTCGAGCTAAAAATGCTGTTTCGCAAATTTAAAGAACTACAATGCAGATTTAAGTTAAATTGATTGCCATTCACAGCAAAGTTGAAAGGTTCAAATGAATAGATACTTAATCATGTGAAAATTAATCGAGTAACCCGCTTGCTTACTTATGGTCATAACGATTCAAATTAATTTTAAATTTACAAAAATCTACGTACACAACATTTATTTCCGACTCGGAAATAAATGTTGCATACGCAAACTCATGTAAGTTCTTGTAGATTCAAGAATGACTACATTCATGACAAAATCGACATATATTTAGTAAAGCGAATACTTGCCTCCCGTAATTCTGAGAGTTGATACATGTTCAATGAACAAAATAATCCACTTCACAATCGCTATGAACACTGCTGTAGTTTACAATTTTGAACTGTTATGTCAGGTTTTCAATGCATGGGATGTTTGTGTATTACAACAAAGACGCCGTAAACTTCAAATGTCGCGTGCCACTCTAATTAATCGATCAACCAATTTTTCCGTCTACAGCCCGAAAATCATGAAATTAATCCGTTGGAAGGTTGTAGTATATTGCCGACGAGAAATTATGTTGTAAGGGAGGAATGAACTGGGGGTCGGAAGAGTTATATGCGCTGAACACGGGGACCGTAAGTCGCAGTTCGTGCAGACCGGAAGTCGCTGTTCGTGCGAACCGGAAGTCGGAGAATAGTCAACTTTGGTGCCAATGTCCGATTGGGAATTTTAAATTTTAGAAACACTGATGATAGTGTAATTGTTATGACCCAACACATGCACACATTTCCTTTTTGCTGTCCCTTCAGGACAACACTTGGAAACTCTCCCACCTATTCTTATTGAATTTTTGTGGGGTAAAGAACAAAAGGGTTAATTTTTTTCATTCAAAGGATGTTTGAAAAACATATACCAGCACTTCTGCAAAGTTTTGTTAAGTTGCCTTAAATAAGTGTAACCTTATGCTCCGGACTGATGGTTTCAAAGTAAAACAAGTTCATTAGACAAAGTCAGTGGGTTATGGGTTAATCCTTTACTCATGGGCTAAAGCTTATTTCCCATGTGCAACCAATGTAGATCCAGATCAAACTGCACCTTTGTGCAGTGAAATCAAGAACTACTTGACTTGCTTTTGGAGCCATATCGGTTATTCTAACCAAGAAACAAACAACGTAGATGTTGATCAGACTGCATGGATGAGCAGGCTGATCTGGATCTACACTGGCAGTCCATGGGATATAGACCATTGCCCAAGGTTATAAAACTGAGCATGGAAACTAGTCTCAAATCTCAAGCATCTGATTGGCTGAGATGGTGACTGGTCGCCATTTCAGCCAATCACATGCTTCAGATTTGAGACTGGTGTCAAATCTCAGTTTGATAACCTTGGGACCTAATCTCATGAAGAGTTAACAATACCTGATGTTTGCTGACTATCTCTATGTAGTTACTTGTCTGATGTAGATGATACACAGCTAGGATGAGCTTGGAGGACTGAATGTAAAAACTAAGGGCAACATCGTTTGGCACCGGGGGCTGGAAACTTTGCTGAAATTCATACAAACGACATTCAAATAACCATATTGTTAACAGTTTACAACAATGTCAAACATGAATTTATATCTATAGTTCCAATATAAAATTTACTTTGAGCTAAATACATTCTTTATTAACCCTTACCCTTTGACTTGTTCGGTTATTTCTGACCAAAAAGCAACCAGTGTAGATCCAGAGCAGATGGCATGGATGTGGCAGCTGATATGGATCTACAATTGTTGCATATGCGTATAAAAGCGTATATTTGGAGTAAAGGGTTAAAACAGTAGTGGCAGGATCATAAAGACAACATGGACCACTAACTTACCATAGATGTACTTTTTATTAAATCTTCTATAGTTTTCCTTTTCGGGAATGAAAGACTTGTTCTTCCTGATGTGAGCAACTTTAGGATATCTTCTAAAACCTAAAACATTAAATATTCAGATAGGATTGGATACCTGTTGCTGATTTCAGTTTCATTATCTTCAGCTTTGTGTTCATAACTGGAGACCTTGTTTTTGATTGGTCAATTTGTAGACAGAGTCTTATTTCAACCAATCCGCTGCTTGAGATTCAAATATCAGTTTTCTGACTATCAGAAGCATTTATGTTAATTCAGTCAATAATTATTGTAAAATTCAAATAAATGTGACTCTTCTGAAAATCAGCCTCAAGCTACTCTCTCCATTAAGAAATTGTAAATGAAAGGCAACTGACAAATAAAGAGTCTGGTGGGTGGGGTTTACAATAAATCTTTGGTGTCTGCAAATTATTCACTCTTTTGAATGCATTGGTATATTTCTGACTAAGAACTGAACCATGTAGTCTATATCACTAAGCATGGATCTGGAGGCTGATCTCGATCGACACTGCTCACATATTGGATTTAAGCCATATCTACTGAGTAAAGGGATAACAATTTAAACCAAACCATGAACAAGATGTAGAAGCTATTTATCCCTGATTAAGCACAAATCAACATACCACTTCAAAACATACTTGACAGCACTATAGAAATAGACATGTTATTTCCAGCTATACCGCCATCACGCAATAGGTTAATATAATTAATGTAATAGCACTTATGTGACAATTTTGACTTACCAAGAGCACTTCTTTAGAAGAAGTGAAGTTATGATCCTCTCCATGGGACTGGAATATGGCTAATGCTGCAGACAGGTGGTTGGAGGCATCCTGAACCTAATCATAAATAAAGATTGACATGATAAATTATGGTGTTTATCAGGGTATGAAAAACATTTGATTTGTTTAAATTAAGTGAAGTCTTAGCTCTGCACTTTGTTCACAACAACCTAACTGTTTTTCATCAATGTGATCTATACTTAAAGAAATTAGAAACGCAACTTCTTTAATCGCAAAATATATTTTGTGTTTAAAAAAGTTGCATTTTTTTTTCTTTAACTATATTTTATATAGTTTAGGAAATTAGAAACGCAACTTCTTTAAACACGAAATATATTTCATGTTTAAAGAAGTTGCGTTTCTAATTTCTTTTAGTATATAAACAATGTATAATTCACTTCTTTATATTCAAACTGCAAAGTATAAACTCACTGATACCATAGCATTTTACATGTACATTCATTATACACCATGGAATACGTTATATACCCAAACTATATGGGGTTTTTTTCCAATCAAAAGATGTTGGGTTGCTTCCTATAAATAAACAGGAAAAGTTTAAAAATAAAAACTCAACCTGTTGAAATTCAACCTTTATTATACAGGGAATTGCCAAGTAAATATATTTCAGTGAGTTTCAATAGGAATTTTAGTTTTAGCACAGGAGCAATTATGATCCATTACACATAAAATGCACAGTGTTGCCAAAAATACAAGTTTTAAAGAACCTAAGAATCAAGTTGGTTAATGTGCAATGAATTTCAAAAAGGAAATTCTAGACAATAAATCTATTTCTGAAAATATTTAATAACGGAACAATCTACTTATACCGTAGTTACAGGTTATTATAGTTTCCAGTATTATAGCTGTCAGTTTTCACACCATGTTATGATCAAATGCCGGAACATTTAACCCTTCACACTATATATACAAGTTTTATTGCATGTGTGGAATGTGTAGCTCCAGATCAGCCGGCACATTATATGTCTGATAGGATAACCTAATGAACTGAAAGCTTACAGTGTAGATCCAGCAAAACTTGCATATTCATGATCTACTTAGGCAACACAGGATGAAAGCAGTATCCATGGAGTAAACCATAAAAGATTTAACCCTTTCTTCCATAGATACACCTTTACTGCATGGGTGAACTGTTAAGATCCAGATCAGCCGGCACATTTGTGCCATCTGATCAGGATCCAAACTGTACAATTTTTGATTCGTTAGGTTATTTCTGACTAATATGCTACCAGTATAGATCCTGATCAGACGGTACAGATGTGCCAGCTGATCTGGATCTACACTGGTCGCACAAGCTTAAAAATGTGTATTTATGGAGGAAAGGGTTAAGATAAGATTACCTGCTGAAGAGTCCACTGACTATCTGCTGCAATCTTTGTTTTAAATATATGATTCTCTTTCCCTGATTTATGGCGGAAACTGATATCCTGAAAATATTTCAGAAACAGTAATAATAAGATGTTTTTCCTCTCTGTCAAAGATATTATAACTTATGATCATCAAAATAAACACAAATTAGCAAACAAATTAGCAAACAGTCTCTATCACTTCACAAACCTTTCCAAACTAACCCTTCTGGATAATCAACCATACATGGTCATTTTTTCTGAAGGTAAAATACTGGAGTTCAAGAGGAAGAATTACATCATTTCTTTACCAAATGACTTTTTCAAACCTCTCTTTGCAAGCAGCTGACAAATTCACGTTTTAAACCCTACTTTGTTGAACTGATGAGCTTAACATATGATGTGTTTATTAAATCTCTTGGCTGCTTCCCAAATATAACATCAAAATGTTTACTTTATTTGTATACTAATGTCAAATTTGCACTATTTGGGCTACCTTTTGTCAATGCTGTAATGGCACGATCAGATCTGGTAGTTTTATTTAAGCACCAGCACTGACCTTGTAATGGTTATGGGTTAAAATCCCTAAGTGTGAGAACATTTTTGTTACATTATATTATAATATTATGGTTTTCATGTGAATATCCTACAAATGTAACAGAATGATTATAAATGATTTTCTTGAGTTTAAGGACTGATTATACAGACATCAAAGTTATAAAACTTCAGCATTGAATTTGGAACCCAGTGTCGGATCTCAAGCTTTTGGGCTGAAGGTTATTAAAACAGAGACTGGAAATGTCTCCAATCTCAAGCATCAAATCTCAAGCATCTGATTGGCTGAAATGGCGACCAGTAGCCATTTGAGCCAATCAGATGCTTGAGATTTGAGACTGGTTTCAATGCTCAGTTCTATAACCTTGGGCAGTGATTTGTCAGTTCTGAGGTTCAAACTTCTCGGTTTTATAACTTTTGGATTGTAGAACAAAACTTATCTACCTCATACTTAATGGGGTCCTACCGATATACGGAGTTATCTCAATATTCTGCCTTAAGTTACCTCCCTTTGCAACGTGCACCTGTTACTGGGTAGTTCCGGTCTGAGAATGAGAATTAAAACATAATAGCGCAATAGTCATCCGTTGTCCATTCGAATACGTTTTAATAAGGTCTAGTTGGTTTGAGATCAGCATTATGCCTAATAACGTTTGATTATTATCACTGAATGGGAATCTTGATAGTTTAAAAAGGGCACCGCATAGGATCTCTCTTCAGACCATTATAGTAAGCTGGATCGTTATGTTCGACCCCTCCCTAACTAAAAAAGAGTTATAAATACGCATTTCTTACGCTCAAAAAGGCAGGTTTGAGAAAGAGAATAGTTAGTAAATCTTAGAAAAGGTAGTTAAAGTTATAATATATGATATTAGTTTAAGTTTGACGTTCGCCAATATAACGCTCCTTTTTATGCATGTTCTTTCATGCCGATAAAACATTTTTTTGCAAGAATGAAAAGATTATTAATAACTGAGCCTTTTCGTACAAATTGAATCCACTTCATTTGGTTCACAGATTTTTGCCCTCTTCTTATTGATGTTTTTTTCAATGTACTGCTCTGTTTTCAATGTACTGCTCTCTTTTCTTTTTCAAAAAAGTTCTTTCTTATATCATTTAGAACATATTCAAACATGGTGTCATAATGTTTTCACGTGTTCCTCTTCAATTCTGAAGTTTTTAGTTAAGTTGGTTTTACAATGAATTTTATTTCATTAAATAAATATATTTTTGAGTAAATTCTTCCCGATGGCTTTTTTCAATTCAGTTTGGAGCACTTTAAGTTGCCAAAATCAAATAAACATGTTTCGGGTCTCAAACAACATTCCGACAATCAATTAGCATATTTAATCCCTTGTCAGTTCTTAAAATAACAATTGTACCTCCAAACATACTTTTCAACCTCTTACAGTGTCAACATCTAAACTTCAAACGGCCTTTATCACACCTCCAGCTGGTAAGACCCGTGTCTTGCTAATTAGATAACGTAACATGGTCATAAAACACTAGGCCCTTTACTTAATTAGCATTGTTAGCAAGGCTTGACGGTGACTTGCCGAATACTTTAATGCATGTTTGAAAAAGCTATAATTTCCATGCCAGCCAATAAGTCAAATTTCGTAAAATATAAAGTAACGTAAATTAGTAAAATTGCATTAAGTTATTAACTTAAAATCAATTTACAAAGATAATGGTTATTCCTGATATACTTGTGTCAATTTCTTTGTTAATTCAACAATGCATTTAATCTTCGGAAGCATTTTGAGACCTTTTATCTACACTTCTGACGCTATTCTTATTACCGCTTCTAAACCGGAACTACCCAATCGGCAAGGGAAACCACTCTCAATGGGAGATAACTCTGTATATCGGTAGGCCCCCATTCTATACATGATACAAGAGATTAACACTGACATTTTGAACTATACTGAAACCAAAAAGAAACTGTGCACTGGGGTTTTACAATATTTGTTATGTTTATTGTTTACAAAATAAAGATGACTTTTGTATCAAAATTTAGGAATTTTTATTGCCTTCAAGATGAGCATGATTTAAAAAACGTTTATTACTTTGCATTGTGGGAATTTTGAGCTCAAATGACGTAGGGGTCAAAAGTAAATTTTACAATTGTGTTTCTTATGAGATTTGTGATTGTTTAATCACGTGTATTACTTTTCATCAATTCATTTTGTTCTGTAAACTGTTTAATATGGAGTATGGCCACCTCTCTTGCGTAGTACAGCGATAATTTGTGACCTCATCGACCTGATAACGTTGGACTACGCTATCTGTCTCTCACCTTGATGGTGGAATACAGGAAACCGCCGTCAGCAATGCTGATATTAAAGCGAGATTCATCGCTAAAAAGAACTATGGCCCGATGGGCATGGGTCCAGCGTAAGTGACGTTGGGCCCATAGACGTCGAATGTTTCAATTTCTCGGGTTAATAATCTGCCCTACATATGGTCTCCTAGCACAAATGGAGTTTTCGTTTGCCTGATAACGGAACAATACCATTTGCCTAGACATGCCATGCTTGTTGCAGTCTTGAACCGCTGGCGATAATGCATCAGCGTCATATAGCAGTCTTGACGTGCTGTCATAACACGCAGCCTGCCTGGTCAGGCGCGGTTTCCAACGTTGCCAGTTTGAATGAAACATTGATGCAAGTTATTTATTGTGTTTCGGTGACAATTAAACTGCGTTTCGACGTCAGCAATGCTGACGCCAGATGCAAGCAGTATGAGTGCTTGAATTCTCTTGTTTTCTCGAAGTGGAGGCATATTGTAAACAAGTTTGATTCAAAAATCAAAGTGATTTTAATACTGTGTAAACTTTCACCTAATTGGTCAATAACAAACAAAACTTGAAAATCATGCCGCAAAGGACGTACGTGCAAAATGTTGCCTAACACCATTAGGTCAAGTTGAAGGAAATTTGAAGGGTATAATATTGGGCAGATTAGTGCAATGCACTCCTGAAAGAATGTGTACTAAGGTATGTAAATTTTACAGACCTAGCTTAAGTACATACAGAAATATTCCAAAATAAAAAATGCACAGTTTCTTTTGGTGTCAGTATATATAACAAAGAAAGGATACCTACAGCATCACAGAGACTGTCTCCTAGCAACGTCACTACACACTTCACCTGACCAATATTGCTGCAATATAAAACTATACAGTTTTATACACACTACATATGATAAAATTTACGGACAATTTGATTACCTTCTTTGAAAGGTTACATGGAAATTATTTTATTTTTTGTATGGCTGCATAAAAAAATTAAATTTGTTTTACTCTTCATTCTATGAATACAGCTAATATGTACATCTTAAAAAAGTGCCCAAGGTTATAAAACTGAGCATGGAAACCAGTCTCAAATCTCAAGCATCTGATTGGCTGAAATGGCGACCAGTTGCCATTTCAGCCAATCAGATGCTTGAGATTTGAGACTGGTTTCCAAACTCAGCTTTATAACCTTCAGCCCTAATGTGCAACTAATGTAGATCCAGAGTATCCTGCACATTCATGAAGTCTTAGAAATAAATATTTACAGTGTTTGCTTTTAGATTCATTAGATTATTTAATTCTGACAAAGAATCAAACCATGCCGGTCCAGACTAGATTTCACCACTGCGCAGGCTGATCTAGATCTAAAGTGGTTGCACTAGGGATTAAAGTTGTATCCATGGAGTAAAGGGTTAAGAAATCCAAGCTCCTACAATATTTAGCCATTATACATAGCTTAACCCTTTCCTGGATATATACGCATTTTTACGCGTGTGGGACCAGTGTAGATCCAGATCAGCCGGCACATCCGTGCCGTCTGATCAGGATCTGCACTGGTCGCATTTTGGTCAGAAATAACCTAATGAATCAATAAGCGAACAGTTTAGATCCTGATCAGACGGCACGGATGTGCCGGCTGATCTGGATCTAAACTGTTCGCCCTGGCAATAAAGGTGTATCTGTACAGGAATGGGTTAACAATGGTACCGGTAAAGTCCATCTCTAGTGAACTCTGAAATAAATCTTCAGTAAGATGGAAACTGACATGGCCCAGCAATCATAAACTAAAGATGGAAAAACTGTTGTCATAGAAAAAAAACTCAAGTAACTGTATTTCCTCCATAAATAAGCATTTTTACGCATGTGCGACCAGTGTAGATCCAGATTAGCCTGTCTAATCAGGATCTACATTGGTCGCATTTTGGTCAGAAATAACCTAACAAATCATAAGGTGTGTACATGGAGGAAAGGGTTAAGGTGAGTTTTGATTTTTATGTTTGAATCATGATTCAAAAGGAATTTTAAGAACCAATTAGATGAATTGTGACAAGTGTAGACCCACAACATACCATCAGGATCTACACATAACCTCATGAGCATATAGAAACCCACTACCATCAATAAACTGAATGAAATGTTGTTAAAGAAAGGTAAGTCAACTATAGAAATAAAGAAACAGGTAAATTGTTGAAAACACCCTACCTTGGACTCGACAATAGATTTCTCTGAGGCTTGGCCACTGTTCTATCATCTGCAAATAGCAAGCAGACATGATACTGTGTAAACAAATGCCCAAAACAGTAAAATAAATATATAAATTATATCATCAAGGCAGTAGTTTCATTATCTATGAAAAACACGATATCATTAGAAATGATGGATGCCCCCTGAAGTATATGCTAGTTGATGACAATGCCCCTGTATCTGTATCTGTGTAGGTCTCTGTTACAGTTATTAAATTATACTTTGGGCAAGAACAATAAAAAAGGGAAATAATTCAAAAGTTGTGCAGTGCTCTACCAAAATCTATCTAACTTTCAACTCTGTGCCTTGTTTACTTTGAGAGTTGCCAAGTGGAAAAAAAATAAACATAACATATAACAAGATATAAATAATGAAGTTATGGATTAACATGATATTGCTTCATGCTGTGACCTTGTCCTTCAAGTTGGCAATCCAAATGTTGTGTGTGACATGTTGTCTCAATATTGTGATTATTTCTGTAAAACAAATTTTAAATAAGAAAGGTCATGCTGTGACCTTGACCTTCAAGGTAGCAACCCAAATGTTGCGCTTGACAAATCGTCTGATTATAGTGATCATTTCTGTAAAATAATTTTTAAATCCGACTTCAACTAAAAAAGTTATTGACCATACATAAATGTGGGACGTACGGATGGACGAACTGACAACCTGGCGACTATATGCTCCCCCGTATTTCCCCTTTTTTGAAAAAAAAAACCCCAACTATTTCTAATTATCCCAAATAACTAGAGATTACAACCTAAACAGATCATGGAAAAAACATCAACCCAGTTTTAAAAAATCTTAACTAACGAAACAAATATTGACTGCTGTTGACAATTTGTTTAGCCTAAACTTAATAACTAAATAGCTAAGAACCTGATCAGATTGCTTGGATGCACAGACTGATCTAGCTCTACACTTGTTGCAAAGGTGATTCAGTTGTGACCAGCACAGAGTTCAGGGTTACAATGACTTTTAGTGTCAAGTTTTCAAGTTACTCATTTTTTCATGAAAAACTCCAGTTCTTGCCATGGAAAATGTTGTGTTTTCTTCACATGACATTGTAAAGATGAGCACACAACATCTTTTATTTATACTTTTATAATTTGTTGATTATAGGGTAAGCAATATTGATTATTGTAAACATATGTTACACTATCACGTAAAAGTAATGGGACAACAAAAGAAAAATGCTGTTTTTTCCCCCAAAAATATCAAGGTAAGAAATATAAGTAAAGACATATTTCTCATGATATGGCTCATTAATATTTACCAAAGCCCATGCGATACTGAAATCTGCGACTGCACTCCTGCAAAAAAAAAAATAATTAAAAATAGAAAACTCTATAACAACTATAAATAATATATAAATTTGCTTTTAATAAGCCTGAGGCTGGAATACTTGGTTGTTTTTACTTGTAAAGATTTTTCAAAGTTTATTTTACAGCCAGTGTCATATTGGAAAAATAAAAAAAAAAGTTGCTATGCCCGCTTTTACACCATTCTGTATTTATTTCCGAAATTAGGAAGTACTGGGGCATTATGGGGAAAATGAGAACACTACATTGTAGAAAGTACATGCACCAGGTTCCCCGGCTTCCTGCATGACCCTTAGCAGTTGTTTTTCTCTTTCTGGTGCAAAGCCTGTTTAAAGTTTTAATTCTGTTGAACATTTAAACTCTGACATTAGATTATTTTCGTTGTGTAGTTTTTAAGTAATGGTCAAAAAATGTTTCTTTTGCATAAAATGAGATATTTAAAGCTGAAGCGTGACCTTGACCATTAAGGCAGGGTCACAGATTAGTTCTTGATCACACTACACCTCATTTGGGTTAACATTTCTGATAAAATTAAGGTCCTTTTTAAAGCTGCAAAGATAAGCCACAAATAATGTAAGTTTTACAAAACTTAAAGTATTTAAAGCCCAAGACTTTGTGTGATATGAGACACTAGACCATAATAAGAATTTTGCTTTGCTAATAAATTTCAGAGCCCGCAAAATTAGCTAATGTCTAATAAGCATTTCCTGATTTTGTCTTATGAAAAATGCAGGCCAAATTAATTTTCCAGTGAAAATTATGATACTTTTTTTAGGCCTGAAGAGTAACATTCTAATATCCTAATATAAGTAAAATGAAAACAAAATATAATTTTTCTTTTTTTTTTTTTTTTGGGGGGGGGGGAATAGCTCAAATAATATTGCCAAATCACAGTTTCACTAATAAAATGAAACCTGGACTGTCTACAATAAAAGTGTTGCTTTTTCAGGCATTTCAGGCATTTACTGCTTCAGAAAATCATAACATCTACCTGCAAGGTCTGTTGGATCTCGACAAAGTCTTTATGAACCTGTTCATCCAGCAACCAATGCAATTCTCTTTCCTGCAAATATGTGAAACATTTTAAACTTATCTGTTCCTTACATGCAAGGTTGGTTAGTAAATACCGACCCAGGTATTTAACGATATTTACTGCCCTTTAAAAATACTACTTACATGTAAGTGGCAAATACTTGCAAATACTGGCAAATACTTCAATAGCATCATACTACATCATGAGCACCTGTTAAAAAGATCCATCCAGGTAACTTTTAAGTTTCATTTTTCAGTTTAAAATCTTAGTAGCTGAAAATTGTTATGTAGCACAACAAATATTAAAAAGTCTCAATATTATTCCATGAAGCCTTTTCTGTGATATGAGTTTATTACATTCAAATTTGTTTTTCTAAACATCTTTAAGGATTTACGCCAAAAACAAGTTAGATCAATGCATCATTCTGTAGATGCAGCCCTTAATTTTTGTAGCAGATCACTTAAGACATTTTCAACATTCGATTTATGGAAAAATTATGATAGTTTGGCCAATTTCGAGTAAAAAAGTTAAAAGATTCATCTAGGAAACGGGTGAAAAAACGATCCATCCGGGAAACAGTTCCATGAAGCTGTTCCTGTACCTGTAAATTATTATTTTTATTGTAGTGCACGCTTAAAAACTTAGTGAATTATTTTATCTTGAACATAATATTATATCACTATACAAATAGCAACAACCAATGATTTTAAAACATACTGAAAAATATAGAAAAGCTGATATTTTCTGAAAGATCTCAACAAACCATTCACAAAAATGTATAGTTTTGCTATGTTACACCTATTTGTTTTTAATAAACATGCTTCACAAAGTCGAAAAAAATACAGTCTAAAATAGTAACTCTTTTGAATTTCTAAATAAAGTTGACCTCAGTAGTTATCTTCATCCTGAAACAGTTTAGCTCATTAGTCCACTGTAAAGTTGTTCAAAAAACAGTTTTGATCTGTTCTGTAACTTGAACTTGACTGTAAACTGTGTTTTGTCATTGGTATACCTCTTCAAAGTGACCCACCGTACAAGAAAAATAACATAAAAATGAACAAAAAATGAACTTTTAAGCTGGTTAATCACATAAATGTCATTTATACAAGGTATTTAACTATTTTGTGTCATAATGGTTTGCCAAAGCATTAATATGTTGCTCAATAAAATATATATTTGTGAAAAAGAACTATCAATATTTTTATTTAAAAGGGATACAAGATTACCCCACCCACCCATGTAAACTATATCACTGTATCATTTGCATAGAATTTCCTAAAAAAAAGATATTTGTATGAAATATATATCTGGGTAATTAATATAAAATACAAATCCCACTTATTTTAAACAAAGAAACAATTATAGAAACACATTAGGTTGAAACGTGGTCTAAACAGAACATAAACAACTATACAACTCTACTGCATTTCAGAACCGAACTGACAACAAACGACAACTGCTTCAAAGTAACTGTCAACAGCAAAGATAAATTTTATTCTTCTGACTATCATTCTGCTGGAATTGATAAAAAAATAATAACAATTTGTAACAGCTTACTATAAAATTCAATATGCTGATCGCTTAGCAACAGTCTAATAAAAACAAAAATTCTCAAGTGAACTCACTTCACAATGATACTATAACAATAGTCAATCAATATTTAGGCACCAAATGTTGTCATAAATAAAAAAAAATTGAAACAAAGCAATTCAGAAAGAAAAGAAAGAAAAATGAAACGCAGTGCAAACAACTTATAAGATCTCGCGTACCCAATATAATGTGCAAGTACGAATGAAAATAGTACGAATAACGCACTAAGAAAAAAACGCAAAAATATATCTCTAAAGCATTCGAAAAACATAAATACATATTTGCATTCATTAAATACTAATATAAAAAAGTAGTTTGCACCATAAAGTATCACCAAGGACAAATATTCTTTGCAATTTTCCCGTACATATTTGTTTTTTCGCTCGTGAAAATTCGACCCGGAAGTACAGAATTACCTCCCTTGTCCACATGTGCTTTTACAACCCACTTCAGTAACGAGTAAAATAAGTATATGTTCCGCGAAAGTTAAGTCTCAAAATTGTCCAAAATGAAAAGAGAAATGATAGAACTATGAGAAAACAGTAAAACTGCTAGCGTATTCGGTCGTATTAGACAAATTTCCAGATTGACAACATTTTACTTTCGGTTTTCATGGTTAAATAACAACCATCTAAGTTTAAGGTTGTCAAATACGCCTTATTTGGTCTTTCCCTCGCCTACTTATGCAAATGATTCAATTGGAAGCCTTCAGACAATTCCATAGCATCGCGGAACAGAAAGGATGTATTTTGAGGTCAGCTTTTTACTAAAACACCGATTGCGCAATAATTTGTCTAACCGGTGCGTGGTTGTCGCTAATACAAATAATGAAATATTCTCAATACACCTACACAACTGGCCACTGGACACTTAACAAGACAGGACATACAGTCTAGATATTTGAAACAAGTTTCTATGGCAAAAGTAAATTGTCATAAATGTTTTGTAGACAGCAGACTTCCCAAAAGTTGCCAGACTGGTTGTTATCAGACTGAGCATCAGACAAAATTTGAACCGCTAATTCTATACTTATGACTTTGATCAAAAATGCTTCTGGACTGATGTGTCTATGTCATTACTGGTCAATTCAATCTGATTCACAACAAAACTGTCCAAAATGTTCTTAGAATCATTTAAAATCATTTAGGCCCTTACAATACACCCTGTAAGGGCCTAAATGGTACATCATTTATTGTTTAATATTGGATAATCCTTTAATGAACAGAAACATCCTAATTGGAATGTTGACATGTTCAGTAAACTACAGAAATGTATTTTCGGCCAGTTAAGCGAAGCGAATTAGATCGAAAATAATTTAGTTTAATTGTGTAAGATCTCTTTATTGTACTCTTTTTTGTTCATTGGTTTAAGACACACGTTCTCGGTTGTATTGTTCGAATATGTAGGGTCTTTCAGCTTTGGGCATTCAACGCTTACAGACACATTTTTTTAAGTATTCGTTATATATAAACAGTATAACGTATATAGGCATTTATGATAAGATAACAGATTGAAATCAATAAATGTAGTATGTTAAAAGTTTTAAGTAAAATTATGTATGTTATGCATACCTGTGAACCTTTATGCGCGCTCAGGTGGGAGATTGACTCAAAAAAAGTGGGAGATTGGGGTAAAAAAGTGGGAGATTTTAAGAAGTGTTTTTTTTTTCGTGGTAAAATGTTGATTTTTAGCTCGGGATGGGTGACCTTATATTCCCTATTAAACGCCCCCGGGGGCGTTACATTTTGCAAAGGGGGGGCGTTTAATAGAGACCAACTATTGACAAAATGTAGTTTTCAATAATTGTGTTATTTTTTAATAAATAACTGTAGGAAACAATTTTGTCATTTTCCTATAACTTATTTTTTAAAAACTTAACCTGAAATGAAATTTTTCACACCGAAATGATGAAATGTATTCATTTGGATTAATGCTGAGAGATTAAAGATTGTCATGTCATTGTAAGTCACTCGTTTACTTTTGAAAAAAGACTGGGGGGGGCGTTTATTAGGGGAGGGGCGTTTGATAGGAAATATACGGTAATTTACTCTTGTTCATGTTACCATTCACGTTTTTCTTGTCACAAATTTTAATTTTAATAAATAAAATAATTTATTGACATAAACAATTATTATAGCCAACAAGTTAAACAATCACTATCTTACTCAGGATTGGACACAAGATTTCCAGAAAAGGGTTTGTTTGTGGCAGTCTTTTGAGAAACATAAGATAATTTAATGCAATCTAGCCCATAAAGTCGGATCCACCCCTGTAAATACTAGTCACATAAGACAGTGAATGTTACTGTTAAACATCTTCAAAACAGATAAAACTGTTAATATTCGAAAGTTGCATTGTAAAGTATGCATGCTTTCTTAGTAGCAATTCGTAATTTATCATGACGGGTGAGCTCAGATCAGGGTAGGAATTAAAAATTGGGCTTCGTTACCAGCTTAGAAATTCATCACCTTACAAGATAACTATTTTCTGTTAACACAACCACATTGCTGACTCTTTAAGCTTTCTTCTGATGTATAATGAAGTATGGTTCGACAAAAAAGTCATTTTAGCATTATATAATGTTCTTAAAAAACACAGTTTTTTGAGGATTTTCATGTTGCACTTAAAAATATGTATTTTTTAAGATTAAATATTTCAAAGTTAAAGACTTTGAGTAACTTTATAAACAACATTAGTCAATAGGGGAGGTATCTCAAATCATGATGACTTTTACCGCTTGAAATTCTGACAGACGATAGGAAAATTACTGAAGATTTTGTTTGTATACCCCTTCGTTACCAATAACTATTTTTTTACCAATTCAAATAAGAAAGAAAGAAATTTACTAATTTATTAAGAAATCATTGTATTTTTATCACAGCAACAGTGACAAGATGCATACAAATGTAAAAATAATAGTCGTTTGGTTGTAAAATCGACTCCATTGAATATCACTTAACTGGAACATGCTCTATTTTTTGTATAGTCCGTAGACAAAGTTTCCTTAAGCTACATATGTAACATTTACACACGTTAACCCAGGTATTTTCTCATTTTCTTTTTCACACTGAGTAGAGTGAGTGACAAAAGAAGTATCTAGCTTTTTGCAGTGCATAGAAAAAAAATTTACCTCTTCGAAGTTTGTCCGTAGACTGTAGAGTCCGTAGACCTAATATTTGAGGGCATATAATTTTCACAAAACCTTTTTAAAGATAGCATCCCTTGCTGCATATGTTTGATGTGTACCTATATATTGTGCTAAAAGTATGAAAACTACATTTTCCACCACTATTAGTTTATTTTTATCTTCTTAAAGAGAATTTTCTTTATTATTTTTTTCTAACTTGAGATATATGAAGTGGTAATGGGAATAAATTTCTCTGTGATCTTTATTTTCATACTTATCCCAGCTAACCTGATGCAAATTATTTTCTTTTGTTTGCCAGCTTGCCATAAACAATCAGTTAAAATACATTTAATACAAGCAGTTAAAAAGTCTACGGACTCTACACTAAAATGTTTATTGCTCGTAATTGATATAAATACGTAATATATTTTCAGGTAGCCTGCAAAAATGAAAACTAGACATAAAACTGACAATTATGAGTGTAATAAAATGACTGAAACATATGTTATTTCTAATCAAGATGCAACCAGTGCAGATCAGACAGCACGGATATAAAAGCTGATCAGGATTTGCACTTGTCTCGCTTGCATAAAAACAGGTATATATGGGGTAAAGGGTTAAATAATAAAGAAACTCCAACACTTTCATATGCTCTTATGCACTTAGTCAGTCAAAAAGGAATGTGCATATAACACTTTATGTTAACCCTTTCCTCCATAGATACACCTTTATTGCGTGGGCAAACAGTTAAGATCCAGATCAGCAGGCACATACATGCCATCTGATCAGGATCTAAACTGTCACATCCATGCTGTCTGATCAGGATCTTAACTGTTCGCTTTTTTATTCCTTAGGTTATTTCTGACCAAAATGCGAACACTATGCAGATCCTGTACCTATACTGGTCGCAAATGCGTACAAATGCGTATTATATGGAGGAAAGGGTTAAAATGAAATATAAACGACATGTATTATTGCATGTATAGTTCTATGCAAAAATAATGTATTCTTTACACCTTATCAGTAAGCACATAATTTTATCAGTTTTTCCACAAGACAAGTATTGTTTACTTTTTTATGAAATCACAATCTACCAATCTCATAAAAAAACTGTTTAAATTAAGAGAAAATGTTTGGAATTTTATAAACTTATATGTAGACATAATTTATGAAATATGCATATCTTTTTATAAAAGTAATTAATGATATCTGCATATTTTGCTAAAAGTAAACATTTATAACATCTTACATAAATAAATCTGAAAATTGCACCCTGTTAGTGATCTTTAAAAACTTTCTTGCCAGGCCTGCCAAAATTTCTTCATTAAAACTTCCGAGATTTTGTCTGAATTTGTCAATGATGACGAAGTTGATGATGTTTTTGTTGTTGCTGTTTTAATGTCTTGTTACTGCTGTTAACTATGACTAAACAAAAATGATGATGATAATGATGTTGTTGTTTTAATCCCTTTTTGCTGCTGCTAAATATGATTGTGACTACAAAAAACGACGATGATTACGATGATGAATATGACGATGAATATAATGATGATATTTTCCTCAGATGATGATAATGAGGATATTTTCCTCAAATTCTTCTTTATAATTATATTCTTCAAAGAACTTTATAAATGTAAGTTGCCGATTTTGTTAGAAATGGTTTAAGAAATTTAAAAAGTACTTATATCAATTTTTTATTTTTCATTTTTTAACTTTCTGTTAAACAAGACCCGTTTTTGACAATATTAGAATGAACATGCAATGAAAATAGATGAAGCCAAGGCGCTTGCTATTATGACAAGTGGTCATTGTATAGTTGCGCCACAGGCACTGAGGCAGCATGTCACTGGCCACATCCTCGTTATCTCATAATAAACAGGAAATGTGTGACTGCAGTAGAATTACTTTATGTTCATTGCACATATTTAAATTATGTTTAATAAATCTATTTTATTTGCAATTTCATAAAAATCCGGAGATTTTGACTGTAAATCCGGAGAATTAACTTAAAATCCGGACATTTCGGATAAAGTCCGGAGATTTGGCTGGCCTGTCTTGCAAATTGAATTCTGGAAAGTTTAAAAAAAACTCCAGTTAGATGTCAGAGATCTATCCTCGTGATTATAAAACCTTTTTCGTGTTAACTCAATTCAGTGCTGAAACTTAAAACGTCTAGAACATTACTGTCTTTATAAAATAAGAAATTACTATCTGTTCAACATTCATTACTGAAAACAATTGTCATATTTTCAATTCAAACTTTCAATTGACATAACTGTTACAATTGTGTATTTTGCTCTTGTTGTTGATTATAAAAATGTGTGAATATGTCAACTATTGCTAGAGTTCATATCTTGCTATATGAGTTGTTTTAACATAATTTTTTTAATCTGTGCTTTTATTGAAAATACTTCAGAATTTTTGATTATGCAGATTATAAATTGACATGTTTAGTTACTATGAGTATTATGCATGCAAAATATCAAAGAAAATTGAAAAAAATATTAACAATAATAGGCTGAAATATGCTCAGTTATCATACACATTGGATATGTAGAGTCTGTAGACTTTTGAAAGCTCAAATTCTTGACACAGCTATGCTTTGTTGGTGTACTTAAACCCAGTGAAGTTGGGATTTTTCAACTACATACATGTAGATCTGTATGTTAATGTATTTGTAGGTTTTATTACACTGTGCATGTAGCACAGCTCATAACTGTATTTTGCATATTTAGTGCAAATTCACTAAAAAAGAGGTATATCATTCCAGCCTGCACACTGGATACAATGTTCAATAGTTCGACACCATATACGTTGTTTTTTTTTAAATTTATTCAAGTTTCATGTTTTAAAGAGTTTTAATCTTTGAATTTTAATAAAGTTTCTAAAATTTCACCTTCTTTTTCCTAATGATGTATAGTCCGTAGACCAGCACACCTTTGTATAAAGAACCAGTGATTAAAACATTTGTAGACATGGGATCTTATCGCCATTTGGAATAAAAATCCGGGAAGAGTGTTGCAGTTGTTTGTAATTAAATTCATAAGTGTCCTAAGAACTTTAATTTTTTGCAAAAGTGCAACATGCTGTCCTACCCTGATCTGAGCTCACCCGATGAGCATTAAACTAAAGCGCATGTGGTGCCTTTGATGTCCACCGGTACCCTTTCAATTATTACCAACTCGATTATTGTAATTTGTGCACAGGTAAGGTGTGAAAATCAATAATTGTTATCAAAACATCAACCTGTCTAAAGTTCAAGGCCATGCATGACATTTCATTGACTTGTAATCTATTCAAAAAGGCACCAAAATATCGTAAACCAGTCCAATTTCTGTTCACGTGGTAAAAGCATGATCCTAATTTTGTTTTATTGCTGAGGTTTCGTAAATGTTACATGGAAATGTCAAAAGTCGGGAGAAATAGCATAATATGCTGGAGGCAGGAGATTGGACTAAAAAATTGGGAGTCTCCCGCCTAAGTCGGGAGGGTTCACAGGTATGATATTATGTTTAATTAATTTATGTATTGGATATGGTTAAGAACATTCTGTGAGCTTTGCCCAAGTGCTCAGTACAATATATACATTGTATGAAACTGTATGACTTTGTTATTGACTTGTGCATAAAGATCTGTGAGGTCAAAGGAAGTACAATTCATCACCCCTCAGTCACCTGACAATCCATTGTCACACACAAGTATTTATTGGCAAGTGTGTAACATCTACTTTATGGTTATTGGATAATCCTTAAATAAACACATAAGCATCTTAATTGACATGTTCCCAAGTTCAATAAACAATAGAAGTGTGACACAACACACCTCCATCTCCTGACCATCCATTGCAGGGCACGACAAATCCATTGCCCGGTTCCCGCGGGCTACAGATTTCGACCCTGCGGACTACCAAAAAAAATCAGTGAGTGCCCGCCGGGCCACCTTAAAATTCCCATATTGGTTGCCCGGCAAATCATCAATTCCAATAAACAGGAAACGTTATGACACTCGACTGTAAAACAACACGCGCGGGTAATTATCGATTTCGTCACCTTTGACCTCTCGCTGTCAGTCTCGCACGCTCTGTTGTATGCTATCTATGTATTTAACCGAGCGCGAGGATACGGCGAGATAATGCGGTACTTTAATGTGTTTTGATTAGATCATCACTCTGTCAATTTAACAATCTGTTGATTGCAAACTTTCACAGTTTCGGCTACCTAATTTACTACAGATTAAAGGTGTAATTGGTAAGTATGTCAGTCGATTGAGGATGATTGGGTTAATTATTACGTAGCTGAGAAAAGCAATGGTCGGCGAGAAAATAAAAACTTTAAACAGGTGACATTTTGCAAAACGTTTCATAATAGAAAATTCTATATTAATATCATAAAGATAACGTGTTATAAATGTTGTTTTTTTTTAGTTGGATTAGTATTTTGTTAATGAAAAATGGATCGTTGTGTCATCAGAAGGCAAGTTATATGTTTAATTTTCTTGCCAAATGCTGGTCTTGGGGTTTTTACATAAAATAAGATATGATATAAATTAATTTTAAAGAAGTATTATTCCAAAGGCCAGATGAGTTTCTGTTTCTAATTTAAATCATATTCATTTAAATTAGATCATATTCAAGCATGGTGATTTATAAAAGTTAACAGAATAGGCTAGATAAATTAAAAATCTGATGTTTGTTGTTAAAGGAGTTTCAGGGGCAGATAGTGATGAAACTCTTAAATTCAAATATTATGCATTTCTTTTCTTTTTTATCCAAAGGCAGGAATGAATTTAAATATTTGATATGATCATGCTAGAAACTTAATTGGTTGCTGATTAATAAAGGGTTAATAAAAGAGTAGAGATATAATGAAATTATTTCTATTTAGGAGAGTGAGCCTTCGACTCAAAACCCATCATCAAATCACAGACAGCAGTCAACTCCCAAATCAGTGAAGAGAAAACTAGATGATAAAACGCCCAAACGACCCAAATTCTCTTGCAAAGAATATGACAAGAATCAACAGGTTCGAACATTTCAAGTCAGCTGGCTTACTTCATATCCCTGGGTGAAACATGATCTCGGAAGTGGTGCAGAGGATGACCTGGGATTTATGTATTGTAAAAAAGTAAATAAATAAAAGTAAATAATCTGAGAGGTGTTTTTATATTGACTAGAAATCCAAACCATCCCATCATTGTTGTAAAGTGTATATATCTAAGGTAATAAATACGCAACCGAAAAGTCCGGGCTACCAAGCAAAAATCCTGGTGGCCCAGTGGGCTGCCAAGTAATTTCAGGATTTGTCGTGCCCTGCATTGTCATACACAAGTTAGTTAGCAAGTGTGTAACACCTACTGGTGGTGTGATTGCCTTTGCTTAAAATAAAGATTTTCAAGTAACTGAATCATTCTCTGTTGATAGTTGATAAAACACAAAAATTTATACAATTCTTACTTGGTCTAAAATCTCACCAGAATGAAGCCAAAAGACCCTGTTTGGGGCTTTTATGATCTTAATACTGAGGGAAATAAGACAATTTCTAAGTGCAAAGCATGTTCAAGTGAAGTAAGTTGTAAAGTAACTTTAGTAGAAATAAAATTTAATGGTTTGTTTTCTTCCTTTATTTTATAAAAATTTTGAAACAAAGTCAATTGACCAGTATTGACCACTTGGGGATTATTGACCGGGACGGTTCTAACCGTTAAAACCAGGGGCAGTTGATTGGTGCCAACCCTGGAACTTGCACAAATCTGTTAAGATTTTTCATCTAAACAATGTAGTCAGCAAGTTACTGACATTTCATTCATTCTTCTACAGCTAAATGTAGCTTTACAGCCCGAACAAGCTATACAGCTTCTTTTGGAAAACAAGATAACCTGGTAAAGGTACGAAAAGCATTGAGGACGAAACAATTTTGTCAGCTTCTACAACAACATTAGCAAATATATGCATCTTTTTATCCTTCTGGGGAAAATTTCTTTAATAGAATAATATATACTATACTTTAAAAGCGATGACAGCCTTACCAAACATTTAATTTCGTCGTCTTCATTCATTTTCCTTCGCAATTTCCGCACCGGAAATTATTTGTTTGCTAAAAACCACGCTATCAGGATTTTAGACTTCCACGCAGTAGCCATTATTCTACATCTATACGTTAAATTGTCCAAAATTTGACATAAATTTCTTTAACGGTGCGCAAGAGAAAAGACAAAGAGAAATAAAAATGAACTGATTATCCGACTCTATGTAAATAAAATTTACTTGACTTGACTTGACTTGAACTGCCTCAGCAACAGATGCTGACAGGTTGTTCCATAGCGGGATACATCGAGGGAAGCAGCTGAAAATAATGACGACAACTTAGATGTTTATTATGGCAGGAAACGGGTACTGTGCGGCGACCTTGGTCTTGCTTTAGTTGGTGTTAAGTAAGGATCATAGTCTATATCTACTATTGATGTGCACCGATCAAATTGATGAATCTTTTTAAATTACATGTACATTGATAATTTTATTTAAAAGTATAGGTGCATAATTACACAATTTACAGGTGCACATTTTCTAATAACTTCAAATAACTCTAGACCATTGAAAATTCCATTTGCTCACACAGAACAATTTAAAAACTCGTTCTTCGTAAAAACACTCGTGGACTGGAACCATCTGGAAGATAGAAAATGTGCATGCACGGACAGTAAGGGGCTTCAAGACAGCCCTTCATCGGGACATGCTCCATCCTCCACTCCCTGTAGAACATGCCAGCAGTGGCCCTTCTACGTACAGAAACAGGTACAGATACAATTATACAACCACGTAGAACGTAAAGGTGTTACTTCCTGCACGTCACAGTAAAATATAGATGCAAATATAAATTATAGATCATCTTATTCTCTGAAATGAACATGTAGATTCTACCTTATCATAAATATTAATTGTACTATTCATATTAAAAAAAAATTCTATGATACTTGTGAGCTTGTCTCTTATTAAATTATGAGAAATATGTGAGTTTTTCTAATGAGGCTGATCATAATGATTACAGCAACAAGGCATTTCTCGGCCAATGCCTTCAATGCGATATTTTCAGATTTATATCACTCATGTTCATCGGTGTATGGCACTTAAATTTTCATCTATATCAATATCACAGATTATCACACTGCCTCAGTGCCCAATGTTATAAAACTGGGCATGAAAACCAGTCTCAAATCTTAAGCATCTGATTCAGCCAATCAGAGACTGGTTTCCAATCTCAGTTTAATAACCTTCAGCCCGGTAGTATCAATACTTGAGCGACAATCCTTTAGCTGTGCTAAAAATAAAAAAGTATGAATGATCCATTTTCTTTAACATCTCATTAAGCATATCTTTAATAGCTACAGGAACATTGACATCTGATTGAGCACTGACATCTTTAAACGTGTTACTGTATACATGTACTCTATTCCAAGATGAAGATTGTTTCCAAACTGTGCTTCGCGCCGAAACACTGAGGAAACTCTCTTAGCAACTGCAGTCATCGCAATTCTACAGGTACTGAATTGAGATAAGATCCAGTTGCTGAAAAAATCATCATGGGCAACGTTCGATAAAACTGTTCTTTCCGTGTTTAAGGATGGATTTCATTTCTGATTTATTGTGGAGTGTAAGCAAGTCTCGAGTAAAATTCACGGTAGACGGCAATATCACAAACACGAGACATGGAAGAATTTTCTTGAAGTAAAATGTGTTGAGGACTAATTGCGTTAGTACGGTCTATTGAGTCTTTCCAGATTTTCTAAGTTAACAACCTGCAGAGGGTTCGGACACCGGACACAGCAAAGGTGTCCCCTTGTCGGGACACCTTTGCTGTGTTGGTCTGAAACTTCTGCAGGTTGGAACTTGGAAAATCTGGAAACGTTGGCATGCTCATGATAATTAAAACCGACTTCACGCACGGACCTCACTGTAGCTTATTTATACGCTGGTTTATATACCTATACTTTTCTGCATTGTTAAACGCGGAAGTTTGGACTTTTGAATAATTTTTTTCATAAAAATAAGAAGAGAAAGATAAATATTATTTAGTCAAAAGCAGAGGATTTCATGACAGAATGTGCAAAAAATACAGATTGATAAAAAGCGAAGTTTCATCATACAAATAGGTGTACCTCTATAGATTCGAATTTAATTCACACGACATAAAAGAAAATATGTATTGAACAAAGAAAGACGAATCTTACTGAAAAGTTCTACATTTGTCATGAAGTTATCCAGCTTTACAACATGGTGACTATCCAAACAAACTCGCCACACCGCGGGGAATCAAAAGTACTATTCACGAACATTTTTTGAATTTGCGGGCGTGCTAGAACGAAAAAAGGTTAATTATTTAAGTATATTCTTTTACTAAAAAAAAACAAGTTGTGCACGGAATGTGCGCTAATGAAAGCGTTCAATCGGTACCTTTGTTGTTGCTGAGAATGGGGTTGTAAAAGTGTTTTGGAGCGGACAAATTTTACGAGTACAATTCATGAACAACCTTTATTTTGCTTCTTCTTAGCCTAAAAGTGAGATGACAGATATTCAGATATATCGGTTCAAGCAATGATATTTATTTACCAAGTGCTAAATATTTTCAGTGTTCCGTTAAGATTAATTTCGCACCGAACATCTTTAAATTTATTTATCAAGAATTGTTCATTTACTGCCTGGTTGTACTATACAAAATAATCTTTTCTTTGAAATCACAACAATTTGCACCTACCTCAGTAGATACAAAATGAGAGTTCTGGGCCACCCTGAGGCGATTTTTAACAATAGCCTCTACCAAATATAACAAAGAACTCTACCGTTTATAACAATGGCCTCTACCGTATATAACAATGCCTCTACCACTAGATTGACAATAGGGGGATTAAACAGGTATAATGTAATCATTTAAAATAATTTTAAATTAAATAAAACTCATTTGAAAATGAATTATTATTATTATTATTATTATTGTTATATTTTAGCTGATAAATGCGATTATTTTAGCAGATAAATGCGATAAAAGGATTCACTTTTATTTACAACAAAAACGCATCGAAGTGAGCTTTGAAAATACTCATGTAAGTGAGCTTTATTCACTCTTCTATCCTTTTAATTTATGAAATGGACTCTCTTGTATATCGATTTAATCCAGTTCATCTATTGTGGTGTTTTGCAGAAATTTATTAACTGAATCCTGAACTGTGCGTAGACCCAGAGCAGACGGCGCGGATCTACAGAAAACGTGAAAACCCGAAAACGACTCGTTTTAAATATGATCATTTAAATGAAATAATTGAAAAACGGGCTTCAGTTCTCGAACGAATGCTGTAAGAAAGCATGGCATACCAAAACTGAAAGCTCGGAAGTTGCCGAAAGCAAAAAGAGGTGTATGATGGAATTTGCCTCGCACTTTTAATCTATTGTGCACGGGAGTGTTTATTTAGAGGATAATACACGGCTGAGCGGGGCCGAGGCGTGATAATCGGCCCGAGAGGAGCATAACGGCCCGAGGGCCGTTTGCGACCGAGGGCCGATTATCACGCCTCGGCCCCGCTCAGCCGTGTATTAACGTCTATAATACATACCTTTATAGACATCTATTTAGATATCTTTTTACAAAATGTTCACTTTTAGGTTATTAAGTGAGCACTTGTTAATTGAACGAACACGTCACGATTCAAGTATTACGTCATTTATGTTTAATATGTGACGTAATTCGACGAATGTTTACTTTTTCAAACAGTGCAAATGACTTGCGGTTGAAAGTTTCTTTTCTTTTTTGCTTTTAAACCAGAACTTCATTGCAAAATCATTGGACAGGACGGAATATGTTTTAATTATGAATGGTAGAAGTGTTTTACGTGGTATGAGTCTGTAAAGGCTATGATTTAAGAGTGTTTCATACTCATACCACTGCTGCGAGCTTCGATTATCTACACCAAATAGGCTTTATTCTACCGGACGTATGGAGAAAACGATAAGAAAAAAAGGATTGGAAGTAACGTGATTTTAAATCGGGATATTTCTCTGGTACGTACATTTCAGTTTTAGTTTTAATCATTCCAATCTTCTGTTTAAATAGATGATTTCTTTACGACTGAAAACAAAACGGAAATATTGTGACGTCGCGCGCTCATCACGCGAGGGCTGATATCATGATATCAGCCCTCGCGTGAGGGCCGATTATGTGATAATGCCCAAAATTACTATATGAATTTGTTACTATAAATAGTAAGGTATGTATTATTAACTGATTCCTGACCAGTGTGTAGACCCAGAGCAGACACAAACATTCGGATCAGCTCGGCTTTTTATTATTATTGTAGCAGATATAACAATAATAGCATTCAAATTTATTTTCAACAAAAACTCATCAAAGTGAGTAGTTAAATTTCATTGAAGTGAGTTTATTCACCGTTAAATTTATGAAATGGTTTCTTCTTAACGTTTAATTGCAGTATTAAATAACGGATGCGTGTACACCACCTTTTAAAAATGTAACGATTTTATTCTAAATGTTAGACTCTACTATCACAAAATAGTTTATGCGTTTTCTTCATCAAATAGTGCATTCTTGTTTCTTATTCTTAATAAATTATCTAGTTTCAAGTTAAATTATCAACTATTCCTAATAATCATTCCGAAACTATATTCGAAATTCCTTTTTTTTTCTTAAATGCACAAGTTTTAATTCACAACTCAGATGCAAAACTTATTCAATTAGAATTTATAAATATTTTTTACTTAAACATAGAAGATTCGTTTTCACCACGTTATTCACATATTTAACATGTTTGGTATTCATCATAAATATTTGCGACTGACGCTTGAAGAATCAGTATGTTATTTAAATATTTAAGAGGCCGCAATAGTGTGCCTTAATCCTCGCAGTGAAATGTGGTTGGGTGTAATCCTGTACATAAATAACTTTCGCGAAAACTATTCATACGAATTCTTGAACATACAATGAAACAAATTTTATCATTCAAACATTCGAATCTGTTTATCTTTTCTGCGATTCCATTACAAAAGTTTCATTTTCAAGTAGACCTCAAGTGTGCATTTTTAACATGTATTTAATTTAACAATAAATATTTGTAATCCCTGTGAATGTTAAGTGGATTAACGCAATAATTTATCCCTGTGAAGTGTTTGTTAAGTGGATTGAGCTAATACTTAATCCGTTTGAAGTCTAATTAAGTGTATCACAAGTATGTGTGAGTGTCCTTAAGTCTGTCTGTCAACTGGGCCCAAAAACAAATAATCACGTTTGTCATTAATCCTTATTCTTGAATGAAAGGGGTTTCTTATTAGAAAGCAGAAAACATCAGTGTGCAGAAAACAGCCATTTTAATTAAGTAGAAAATGCATCGTGTTTGCTAAAGAAAAGTTGGAATTAATATTGAAAGGACTTGTACACGAATATATTAAAGGTATGTAAGTATTTTATTTCAAATATTTCTGATTTATATATTTATCATTTGCATCTACTCCAAACAGAAATGATTAAATTCTTTTTTATATCAATCGAAGATAAAGATTGTTAAAATGTATGCGCTTGAAATTGCAGATTTTACAGAGAATTAAGTTTTCTATTTTTTTTTTATTTTGTAGAAAGAAAAAATGGAATGTCAAACATGCGAAAAGTGTTTTGCTTATGAATGGAACTGGGGCAGGCATTTTTCTTCCGTGCATGGCAATATCAATTCTCAATCGCCACAAAACATCCCGCTGTAAAAAGCAAAGCCAGGAACCACAAAATCATCGTCAGCAGAAACATCTGCACTATGAACAACAACAACAAAAACATCATCAACAACCACAACTACACATTGATCATCATCAGCAGCTGCATAAGATGTCAGAAGCAACGAACGCCGAGAACAACAACAGCTACATTAGCAACAACAACAACACCATCAGCAACAACAACAACTAGATAATCAACAACAACAACAATTGTCACTCCTACTTTCACATCTCATTTATTTCTCAAACATTATTTGCGTGAGAGTTTTTTGAATTGTTCGATAATCTTTTTATTTATAGAACATGGATAAATTTCCATTTTACCATTTTTGAAAGTAATGTACTTGGTGATAAATCATTTTTGTTTATATCCTGTGATTCATCTGTAATGACGTCATAGAAATCATCTCTTCAAAAAATAAAAAATACAATTGGTGAATGCGTTGATTTTCCGTTTATTTCAGTAGGGCACATTAATTTTTTAAGCTTATTTCACCAATCTTGTGCACAAATTAATACTCGTAAATATAATTGTAATGAACGGTGATATTCAAATGTGACAAAATAACAGTGCGTTTTTTAAATAAACGTAAACATGGAAAACACTTGATATTCTATCTCGTATTCCATTTCTACATTTTAACTTATCAAAGAATTATGAACCAATAATTTACATTAATTTTCATAATTTTTCAAAAGAACAATAGCTTCAAGACACAATGTTGTCATTAAGGAATTAGTTTGTGACTGACACCTAACATATTCGTTTTTTGTACTTTGTCACAATCAAATACATCCAGTGTTAAAGAAAGAATATTCAATGAAAATTATTTGTCATTTAAACAGATTAGCTTACTTTTTCTTTCAACACATACTTCGCATAAGTGTGCTTTTAATCCGTGTTGAAGCAAGAAGGGGATTATACTTCTTTGTATTCATTAGATTTTGTTGATTTTCTTAATAATACCTAAATGAAGATGAAACCAATACAATATTTGTCTAAAAAGAATTTTCAGAAAAGTTTATACTGCAATGTATTCATATTTATTGCGTCCGATGCGCTCTTTGTTTCCGTTTCATCTATTTCTCTCCAAAATAGAGGCAATGTCATTTTTATCTCAGTAAAAAAAAATTCTTCCAGAATTAATAATTGTCTTCTGGTTAAAATGTTTCAATAAAAAAAAATTATAAATGAAAATCAAATGTATAAACTATTTCAAATGAAACAGAAAAACGTTTTGAAAAAAAAAATACAAAACAAAAATAATAAAAATTATAAAATATAATAAAATAAATAAATAGTTGTTATTTAGGTAACATATATAATTTGTTACCATTGCTTCAGATGTTACTTCTAACTTAATTGTAAATTGAGTGTTCATCTTTTCATTTAGATCCTACTTGTTAAGGATTTACACCAAATCAAATACCACATCAATAGACAGGATAATTAAAGCAGCAAATGCCAGACGTTTAAACAGATTACAATAGAAAAACACACAACAACACAATTGTTAGAAAAACAAATCATATTCATTTCATTCCAACATATTTCACTGTAGAAAAGAAAACATAAATAATTTCTTGTTTATAAATCACCAAAGTATCATAGTTCAACTTGTCCAAAATTAAAATGCTCTTTTCACAACAGGGTGGTTTTGATATAAGAACTTTAGAGATTTGATTTCGGACTTCTAACTAATTTTGATAACAAATACAAACTTTATTACTGACATTTTAGGAATAGAATATTTGTTAATTATTTGCATATGTTAAGCAGATACTAATTGTGTTTTTATACTCCTAATAAAAGATTGCAATTTGTCAAGAACACCCCAATGAAAAATATTTTATCATTCATACATTCAGATTAGCTAGTCTTTTATTTCATATTAACTTTCACATCTTCAAGCAGTTGTCAAGTGTGCTTTTAATCCTAATCATCGAAATAAATGGGATTTGTATTTTTGATTATCAAAATCGTACTCCACTTCTCACCTATTAGACAATGTTTATTGTAAACTCCAGAAAAGTCTTTTCACAAATTTTAGGCAACATAAAAGAACTTCATCAAACTATTCATTTAAAATCGTCACAATAGCAAGTACCTGTAAACGGTTACAAGTATAATATAATGCCGATCACTGCATCAGGGTTATTTTCGAATTGCTCAATCGATAGGGTGTACAGCATTTTGTGGATAGG
>JAZAYU010001476.1:0-43711 GCA_038501625.1 Corbicula japonica
ATCAGCCAATAGTGTAGACCCAAATCAGTCAGCACATTCATGCTATCTGATCAGGATCTATACTGTTTGCTTTTGGATTCATTTTATTATTTCTGACCAAGAAGCAACTAGTCTAGATCCATCAGAGCATGGATGTGCCAGCTGATCTGGTTTTACACAAGTTCACATGGATAAAACCCATTGTCAGTGAAAGTATGCATTTATATACGTGACGTCTTGGCGCCACATCGCGGTCGACGTATATTTACGTCAACGTCATTGTTGTTTTTGTTTTGTAGTACATAATAAACGTAAGGATCGAACCTGAACACAGCGCTTGTAGTTTTTACAATTACACTCTACGATATTTTTTTATATACGTCGACCTCGATGTGGCGCCAAGACGTCACATATATAAATGCATACTTTCACTGACACCCATGTATCATCAACTTAGTGCAAAACTGGTATATTAAAAGTACCATTGATATCAAGTGGAGTCATACCTTTTTGGACTAAGGTGATGGTATAATATCATACAGTATTAAGAGTTTACCCTTTCCTTTATATACATGTATACCACTATTGAGGAAGGACTATTGCTAAGAGAAAAGAACTTACAGCACGTGAGTAGGTTTAAATACCTTGGGACCACTCTGACTGACAATTGCAACAGCGTGAAGGACATTGAAATACGAACAGCCACTGCCTTGAAAGTAATGAGCGAGTTGGATAACATCTGGAAAAACAAACACGTCAAGAGAGAAACGAAAATGCGATTGTACCGATCACTCATAATACCGATTGCCTTGTACGGACACTTAAAAGCGCTGAAGAAAAAAGATTACATGTGTTCGAGATGGCAGCGCTCAGAAAGATCCTCGGAGTACACATCATGGACAAGATGAGGAACGAAGATATCAGAAAGGCTCTCAACCAGACTGAAACAATCGTGCAACACGTACATGAAAGACAAATTCAATGGTTAGGACACGTGATACGGATGGATAAGAACAGGATAGCAAATATTGCACTGCACGGAAGAGTAGATGGAACAGCGAAACAAGGACGCCCAAGAACAACATGGACGAAATCAGTACTGGACAGATATGAGGTGTGGCCGCCGCTTCTAATTAGAACTGCGCAAGATAGAGAGAAGTGGCATTTGTTGTCAACTCATGCAAGAGCCCACGTCAATGATGTACAGTAGAATCTGTTCAGAGATATGGCGAAGAAGAAGAAGAAGAATACCACTTTTTATGCCTGTGTGACCAGTGTAGATCCAGATCAGCTGGTAAATCAGTGCCATCTAATATGGATTTGCACTGATCACCTCTTGGTCACTAATAACGTAATAAATCAAAAGCAAACAGTGCAGACCCTGATAAGAAGGCATAGATGTGTGGACTGATCTGGGTCTACATTTTTTGCCTATGCCATCAAAGCACTGCATGGAGGTAAGAGTTTACAGATTACAACATATCAGTCATATTTGGCAAGAGGTCTAAGGCGTTGTCAAACACTAAATACAGTGATAAAGCACTTTGCAATTAAAATTACATGTAATGGTTGTAGGATTCATGCAAGTCCCTTTTTTTTGGCATCAGGGTTCATACAGATTTGGTAAAATAAAATTCCAGGACTTTTCCAGGACTTTTCCAGGACAAAAAAGTAATTTTCAAGGACAAAAACATCATGTAATTACGCAGTTACAATTATAATTATCTGATACATACTCTTTACAACTGTTTCAAAGAAGATAATTTATCCGAAATTTCTGTCTCAAGCCCTTCTAATTGTACTTGTTTTTCTTTTGATGTCCGGAAACATAGCTTGAAATACACGTTTTACCTTTTCGTTTGATGAATAAGACAGATGGCTAGATACTGTATGCATAGTCCATAAAATCTCTGCCCTTAACACATCTTCTTTGGAGATAAATTGAGAGAGAGTTCCAGTTGAACCCGAAGTTGAAGGCATGTTGTTTGGTGGGGGTGGCACAGACATGACAGGCACATCGATAGTATTGACATCGGACTTTGGGCTGGACTTTGCACTAGGTGGTTTAAAAATGCTGATATTTTCAATGAATTGTTACTTGCAGCGCTATTTAATGACCTGTTGTGTTTTTCCGCTTTTGTGTGCGACTTCAGCGCCGCTTCTCCCATGTTTGAAATGTCGATAATTTTATCACACACGCTACAAATTGCTTTTGTTTTGTCGGCCTTAAATGGTCGGATCCACGTCTGATAAACGGCATTGCTCTCCCACTCAGGGTTGTACACACATTTCCTTCTAGAACTCATAATCACTCGTCGGTGAAAATGCAGATGAATTTTTTCTACCGTGCACGCTTTTCAGTGACGTCACGCGATGGTTGCCCAGACCCAGACCAGACTCCGGAAAATAACGATTAGGTACGGAAATCTTCGCTCGTTTCATTTAATGACAAGTCGGTATTAATTTAACCCCGGCATTTCGCAGCTTACTGACAAGTTGTCGTTCGTACGACAATTCTGGCGATCTACGATGTATGCATTCGACATTTTACACGTCTTGATTTTGCTGGTTGAAAATTCAAGGACATTTTTCATTTTTCAAGGGGTTTTCACATTTTTTCAGTACAATTCCAGGACAAAATCCGGGAATTTCGTTTTTCAGGACATTTCCAGGACAGATGTTGAATTCAAGGACTTTTCCAGGTCTGTACGGACCCTGGGCATAATAAATTTATTTCTTTGTAATTACATCACTTAATGATTTGTTTCTACTGAATTCCCTTAAACAAAACTTTTCATGGTCATCAAGTTAAATTTCTTGTATATATTATACCCATCTGGATATTGAATATGTGTAACGTTATGGATAAAATGTTGGTTATGATTTTAGAACCATTAGGTAATATCTCACCAAAAAGGGAACAGTGCAGATCCTGATTAGATGGCATGGATGTATGTAGGCAAACAGTGTAGATCCGGAAAATCTGGCACCCCCGCCATCAGTTATTTCAGACCAACACGCAAACAGTGAAGATCCTCATTAGATAGCACGGATGTGTGTAGGCAAACAGTGTAGATCCGGAAAATCTGGCACCCCTGCCATCAGTTATTTCTGACCAACACGCAAACAGTCTAGATCCTGATTAGATGGCACGGATGTGTGTAGGCAAACAGTGTAGATCTGGAAAATCTGGCACCCCCGCCATCAGTTATTTCAGACCAACACGCAAACAGTGCAGATCCTAATAAGATGGCATGGATGTGCCAACAGATCTGGATCTACTCTAGTCGAACATGCACTGAAACGCATATAATATATGGAGTTAAGTGTTAAATCAACAATCTAAGCCCAAAGATTTTAACCCTTTCCTGTATAGATACACCTTTATTGCTAGGGCGAACAGTTTAGATCCAGATCAGCCGGCACATGTGTGCCATCTAATCAGGATCTAAAATGTTTGCTTTTTGATTCATTAGGTTATTTCTGACCAAAATGCGACCAGTGCAGATCCTGCACTGATGTGCCGGCTGATCTGGATCTACACTGGTCGCACATGCGTAAAAATGTGTGTACATCAAGGAAAGGGATAGTTACCCTTCATGGGAGGGCTTCGTTTGTTGCCTGCAAGTGGGGTTAATGGGAGTCTTATTTGATAATGTTAAGAAAACATTAACCGCAGGTGTGGATTTTCTTTCACACCATTAAACTCATAAAGGTTAAGTAAAATGCTTGTAAATCAAAAATGTCAAGAATGTTCCAAAAACACTTTTATTTGTTCATGAAAACATGAACTTCACAAAACTGTTAAAATTTTACTACTAATAGATTACCCATTTTAATAGGCCAAAAACAGCAACCAGAAATCAACATTAATGCTTTTTATAATGCATGCAACACAGTCATTGAAACTCTTAACTCTTTACTCCATATATACACATTTTAAAACATGTGTGACCAGTGTAGAGCCAGATCAAACAGCACATTCTACTCTGTTCACGTTTTGATTTTTTTGGTAATTGCTGTCCAAAAAAAGCGACCAGTGAAGATCCTGATCAAATGGAACAGATTAGTCAGTGCCCAAGGTTATAAAACTGAGCATGGAAACCAGTCTCAAATCTCAAGCATCTGATTGGCTGAAATGGCGACTGGTCGCCATTTCAGCCAATCAGATGCTTGAGATTTGAGACTGGTTTCCAATCTCAGCTTTATAACCTTCAACCCTGGTGACCTGGATCCAAACTGATTGCACATGAGTTTAAGTGTGTAAATATGGAGTAAAGGATTAAAGGCTAAAACAGCAATCAGAAATAAACAATAATGCATAAATTATGCAACACAGTAATTGTAAATCAAATTGCACAGACTTCATGTCAGATCTGGATCTACACTGTTAATCCAAGGGATAAAACCCAAAACACTATGAAATAAATTTTATTTTACTTAAAGTAACTGTTTAGCAGGGTTAAAACACTATTAAATTAATTTTATTTAACTTACAGTAACTGTTAAGCATGGTTAAAACACTATGAAATTAATTTTATTTTACTTACAGTAATTGTTAAGCAGGGTTAAAACACTACAAAATAAATTTATTTTACTTACAGTAACTGTTAAGCAGGGTTAAAACACTATAAAATAAATTTTATTTTACTTACAGTAACTGTTAAGCAGGGTTAAAACACTATAAAATAAATTTTATTTTACTTACAGTAACTGTTAAGCAGGGTTAAAACACTATGAAGTTAATTTATTTTACTTACAGTGACTGTTAAGCAAGGTTAAAACACTATGAAATTAATTTTATTTTACTTACAGTAACTGTTAAACATGGTTAAAACACTATAAAATTAATTTTATTTTACTTACAGTAACTGTTAAGCAGGGTGAAACCACTATGAAATTAATTTTATTTTACTTACAGTGACTGTTAAGCAGGGTTAAAACACTACAAAATAAATTTATTTTACTTACAGTAACTGTTAAGCAGGGTTAAAACACTATGAAATTATTTTATTTTACTTACAGTAACTTTTAAGCATGGTCAAAACACTCTAAAATTAACTTAATTTTACTTATAGTAACTGTTAAGCAGGGTTAAAACACTATTAAATAAATTTTATTTTACTTACAGTAACTGTTAAGCAGGGTTAAAACACTATTAAATAAATTTTATTTTACTTACAGTAACTGTTAAGCAGGGTTAAAACACTACAAAATAAATTTATTTTACTTACAGTCACTGTTAAGCAGGTTTAAAACACTACAAAATAAATTTATTTTACTTAACAGTAACTGTTAAGCAGGGTTAAAACACTATAAAATTAATTTTATTTTACTTACAGTAACTGTTAAGCAGGGTTAAAACACTACAAAATAAATTTATTTTACTTACAGTAACTGTTAAGCAGGGTTAAAACACTACAAAATAAATTTATTTTACTTACAGTAACTGTTAAGCAGGGTTAAAACACTATAAAATAAATTTTATTTTACTTACAGTAACTGTTAAGCAAGGTTAAAACACTACGAAATTAAGTTTTATTTTACTAACAGTATTTGTTAATCATGGTTAAAACACTATGAAATTAATTTTATTTTACTTACAGTAACTGTTAAGCATGGTTAAAACACTATAAAATTAATTTATTTTACTTGCAGTAACTGTTAAGCAGGGTTAAAACACTATGAAATTAATTTTATTTTACTTACAGTGACTGTTAAGCAGGGTTAAAACACTATGAAATTAATTTTATTTTACTTACAGTAACTGTTAAGCAGGGTTAAAACACTATGAAGTTAATTTATTTTACTTACAGTGACTGTTAAGCAGGGTTAAAACACTATGAAATTAATTTTATTTTACTTACAGTAACTGTTAAACATGGTTAAAACACTATAAAATTAATTTATTTTACTTACAGTAACTGTTAAGCAGGGTGAAACCACTATAAAATTAATTTTATTTTACTTACAGTAACTGTTAAGCAGGGTGAAACCACTATGAAATTAATTTTATTTTACTTACAGTGACTGTTAAGCAGGGTTAAAACACTATGAAATTAATTTATTTTACTTACAGTAACTGTTAAGCAGGGTTAAAACACTATGAAATTAATTTTATTTTACCTACCGTAACTGTTAAGCAGGGTTAAAACACTATGAAATTAATTTTATTTTACTTACAGTAACTGTTAAGCAGGGTTAAAACACTATGAAATTAATTTTATTTTACCTACCGTAACTGTTAAGCAGGGTTAAAACACTATGAAATTAATTTTATTTTACTTACAGTAACTGTTAAGCAGGGTTAAAACACTATAAAATTAATTTTATTTTACTTACAGTAACTGTTAAGCAGGGTTAAAACACTATGAAATTAATTTTATTTTACCTACCGTAACTGTTAAGCAGGGTTAAAACACTATGAAATTAATTTTATTTTACTTACAGTAACTGTTAAGCAGGGTTAAAACACTATGAAATTAATTTTATTTTACTTACAGTGACTGTTAAGCAGGGTTAAAACACTATGAAATTAATTTCTTTTACTTACAGTGACTGTTAAGCAGGGTTAAAACACTATGAAATTAATTTTATTTTACTTACAGTATCTGTTAAGCAGGGTTAAAACACTATGAAATTAATTTTATTTTACTTACAGTTAAGCTATGATCGAAATATCGGCATTCCACCTGGTCAACTCCTACACATATTTGCACAATTCCTTTAAAAGAAAGAAATCACAACTGTTCCAATAAAATGCTACGTCATTCAAACTTTGTCCGACAAATCAATCCTTAAAAATGATTTTTATTTACTATTTAAACTGAAATATTTCAATGACATTATTTTCTTATTTCAACCTGCCATTCAATAAATTTTCTACATCTCACGAACAGTGTCCGTTTCGTTCTTGTTTTTAACCTTTTACTCCATGGGATATGGCTGTTATCCCATGGGAAACAGTGTAGATCCAGATCAGCCAGCACATCCATACCATCTGATCAGGATCTACACGGTTTTCTTTGAGTTCATGGGATTATTACTGATCATGAGCTGACCAGTGTAGATCCTGATCAGATGGAATGTATGTGCTGGCTAATCTAGATCTACACTGGTCCCACTTGAGATAGAAAGCAAACACATGGATTAAAGGGTTAAACTGGACTGAAAGTTATAAAGCTGAGCATGGAAACCAGTCTCAAATCTCAAGCATCTGATTGGCTGAAATGGCGACCAGTCGCGATTTCAGCCAATCAGATGCTTGAGATTTGAGACTGGTTTCCATGCTCAGCTTTATAACCTTGGGCACTGAAATATTTCAATGAGAGTAATTAATCACATCAAATTTCCATTCAATAAAATTTATACATATCCAGAACAGAGTCAAATTTCATTCTTGTTTTTACATACACGTAATAAAACATCCCCTAATAGTATATACTCCCCGTCAATAAAAAGTTAACACTGTAGAAATTACTACCAGCTGTAAATAATTGATGAAATATGAATGGCTTTACAGTCTAACCTGTCTTAAGAAGCCACCCAAGGAAGTGACAATTGTGAAGTGGCTGCTATACACAGGTGGCTGTAAAAGACAGGTGAAAATGAGAACAAAATGTCATTTTGCGACAAATTTAAACTGGCTTTTTAGACAGGTGGTTGCTATTCACAGGTGGCTGCTAAGGCAGGTTTAACTATATAGGAATTTAGGGTTTTACTTATGACAGGATTCAAACCAATCACTATGATCAAGATAAGGAATACACTCACGATGTGTGCCACCATTAAACCTTTCCTGTATGGATACACCTTTATTGCTAGGGCAAACAGTTGAGATCCAGATCAGCCGGCACAGACCTAAACTGTTCGCTTTTTTATTTATTAGGTTATTTCTGACCAAAATGCGACCAGTGCAGATCCTGATCAGACGGCACACATGTGCCAGCTGATCTGGATCTACACTGGTCGCACATGAGTAAAAATGCGTATATATCAAGGAAAGGGTTAAGCCTTTTTCTCATTTTCTGAAAATTTCTCAACAGAAGTTTTTTAAGAAATTCTTGAACATAGACCAACTAAACACGCAGTGTAGAGTGTTTAAAAAGAAATCATTGCAAACTTTTAATTTTTTAGAAAATTAATTTTTTCCAGACTTGATGAAAATGACTAGTAAGACATCCTTTAACATCTTTCTAATTGGCTGTAATGCTCCCAGCCAGAGACACTATCATTTGAAATTCACAGTAGCGCTATTTGTGCAGTGTGCCGGCCGTAAAACGTCTCCCCGTACATTTAGTCAGTACTGTTATCAGTAAATTAACCCGTTACCGATGTCATGCAGTGATTGTTACGTATATCAGGGCTATCCGATCACCGTTTTTTGGCATTGTCCCGGTTAGCTCAGTTGGTTACGTCGCAGGAATTGCATGGCTAGGCGCTGTCGCCGTGACGGTGCGGGTTCGCTCCCAGCCAGAGACACTCTCATTTGACATGACATTGTGCATTTTATTGCTTCTATCAAATACTAAACTTTAAAATTTTGGCAGCAGAAATGCCCTGAGAAGGCAGAAAGTTAACCAAAATTGCAAGAATGTTACCGGTGCCATTTTGCGATACTGAATAGTTCCAATTTCATCAATCTAAAAGCTATAGTAATAGTGGTAACTTTCTTTTGATGACCAGTATAGTTTGCATTCTTTACATTATCATTAAAAGAAACAACCTGAAACAAGTAGTACAGCAGTTTGCCTAATACACATTTAGTCTTGTCAGCATGTTTTATGACCCTAATACACTTTATATTCAAATAAATGTACCGCACCCTGCATAATATGCAAATCTAAAATAACAACCTTTAACATGTTTGACTATTTAAATTCTAAACTTTAATTTTGAGCTATCGCTTTTTTTTATCCAGTTTAAAAAGATTAATTCAAAGCTACAAACCCAAAACGATATAATAGCTGCAAAAATACCGCACCCATTCATCAAATTGCTAAACGAAAATGATTTACGACGCTTCGGATGCAATTTAATTACGATATTTATGCTTTTCTTTAAGTCTGGGTTTTCTTTCAAGGTGTATATATCGTATTTCATAAATCTTTCAAGTGAATGTTTACAATTATATCTGATTAAGAGTCATAATTAACAAAACGCCTTAAAACATTCATCAGCTTTTGAGGCAATAACAACTTGAAATGTTTTATCTATATTCAATGTAATTTTACTTGTTCATTGATATATTAATTATGGCAAAAAAGCTTGCATTAGAAAGTTTTAAGTTTGTAACAAAAATTAAATAGAAAGTTAAGTGAGAACATGGATGTGCCGGCTGATCTGGATCTACACTGGTTGCACACACGTAAAATTGTGTATATATCAAGGAAAGGGTTAATACATTACCTGCTGAATCGTTCTGATCACTTTCTTTTATTTAACCATCCATTTATTTTTCACACCAGTCTAGTGTAGAACCTGTTGTAAAGGTAACCAGTCCACACTTGTTTGGGTCTACAGTGACTGAAATCAATAGTAATATAAGTTCTAGCACTGAACGAGAGAATTTTACCAATTTTTCCAATCAATCAAACATCACATTCAAAATTATTAACATCAAAACTTTCAGCAAGACATCTTATAAGTTCAAAAAATGGTCAAAAAGATGATTTACAAAGGCATCCCTGTCAAGCCAAATCATCACAGATATTATCATTTTTATATCTGCATTTAAGAACATAATCTACCATTCAAAAGTAACTTAACGCGGCTGGAATTCGCATACAATGACAACCTTTATCAAAAGGAGCTATTTTAAATCCCCGCCCTGATTTAACCTTCAGCCGGTTGGGTTAATTTGATAACATTTGATCTGATTTTAACAAGTTTTGATCTTATAGTTAATTTGAAATGTGAATTAAACCAGGAGTATACTTTCAGTATCAACTGTTACACTTTAACACCATTCAACTGTAAACCTTTAACACCATACTGCCTTATATAAGGGTTTTATCAATAATGCTTTCTTTTCAGATCCAGTGCCCAAGGTTATAAAACTGAGCATGGAAACCAGTCTCAAATCTCTAGCATCTGATTGGCTGAAATGGCAACCAGTCGCCATTTCAGCCAATCAGATGCTTGAGATTTGAGACTGGTTTCCATGCTTAGCTTTATAACCTTGGGCACTGATCTATGTGTCTGATCTGGATCTACACTAGTATCTTCTTGGTCTAGAAGAACCTAATGAATCTAGAAGAAAATAGTGTAGATTCAGATCAGGTGGCACATGTGTGCCATCTGGACTGAAGGTTATAAAGCTGAGTTTGGAAACCAGTCTCAAATCTCAAGCATCTGATTGGCTGAAATGGCGACTGGTTGCCATTTCAGCCAATCAGATGCTTGAGATTTGAGACTGGTTTCCATGCTCAGTTTTATAACCTTGGGCACAGGATCTACACTGTGTGCATTAAGTCAGAAAGAACCTCATAAATATATGCAGTACATGTAGAATAATCTAAAATAAATTTGATGCTGGTAATTAACATCAACTGAATTTCATTCAACATTCTGATTGCATAATAAAAAAGTCAAGATTATTAATTGAATAATTTTGCATACTAATTAAATTAAGATACTAAACAGGTGTTTCATAATTTGCTACAAACTTCATATGTTTGGGAATAGAACATAATATATTATTATTTCACAATTTTTGGAATGCCAAGTTTACGTTAAAATTTATGTACCGTGGTATATTTAATTTTAAGACAAGTTTTAACATAAAGCGGAAAATAACAGTTGAGTTCTGTTTAATATTCATGTGCATTAATTATATACATAAGAAAATAAAATAATTTATTAACCTTTTACTCCATAAAATATACTGGTATATGAACTTAATGGCATGTGCAACCAGTGTAGATCCAGATCTGAGCAGGCGCATCAGACTTCTGTGCCAACTGAACTGAATTTACACACAGACACCTGTTTAGAGGTCCTTTTCTAGCCAATATGTCAGTAGAGCTTAAAACAGAGCTCTAGTATCAAGGTTTGTCAATTTCAGCTAATAAATGGGAAGTAAGCGATGTAACTACAATCACCCAGAACACAAAATATCCCTGTTTTCGAAGAAACATATTTCTCTCTATCCTAAATAGAGTTCTTTCACATTGTTACCTCCCCTTAGCGCTCTCTAAAATTGAAGAGCATATTTAGTCGATAAATGCACGCGAGGGGGCATCGTTTACTATTGTTAATATGACTAAGTGATTATAAAATTAAGAAAATGTTGATTAATCATTTCAAATTTATAAATACGTAAGTTCAGTCAAACAACGAAGAATAAAAAAAAAATGTTATGATCATTTACAAGCACATCAAGAAAGTTTATGCGCATTTTAAACATTGTTTATCGCGGTATTTTCAAGACGCGAGTATCCAACGGATTTCTTTAAGGTTTTTATGAAAATACACACGTGAATTGTGTTTACTAAAAATAAATCTGTATAATTGACAATTCAGACGAACATTATCGGACATTTTACCATTTTACGGCATTTTTTGGTAACGCTATAATTTATAGTGGAATGAGACATAATTATATTCGTATGTAGCTCGTCGGCGACTAGGTTGATATGTGTTTTGCGTGTTTTGCTTTTGAGAAAAAATATTACGTATTTACATAATAGGATGATTCCAGCTACAACCCGAGAAATCGTTAAATTGATTGAACCAAACGAATATTGCCGGACGGCAGGCCAACCAAAACCATTTTTTTTTTTTTTAAATCCAGAGAGTTTTGTTGGTTTTTAAAATAAAAACTATTTTTGATGTTGAAGTTCGTAATTGTTGTCGCTGAAGGTTTTGAAATATAATATTTTCATTTCTGTTTAAAATCAAAATGACAATGGACCAAAACAAATGAACGGGACTGCGATATTCAGGTCCGAGTTTAGTTTTATGACACTAAGCTGTTGTGTACATGTGTGCCCGAGGCAGCGTGTCACACGTAATCTCTCAATAAACAGGAAAATTTGGAGCCGTGACCAAGACCAAGTTTCTTAATATTAATTAATATAATTGTAAAACCCATTCTAAATTCAGTTAAATTTATGTTTCATTTATTATCCTTTTCAATATTTTTAAATCCTGAGATTTTGCCTGAAAATCATTAGATCCGGAGAAGAACCTTACGGTCCGGAGATTTCAGATAAAATCCTGAGATTTTGGAGGTCTGCGGACATTTTATCTTTTTTCTACATCATTCTCGTAACACGTAGATATTCATGAAATGCGACTTAAACTAATGTCTTTTGACTATGGCTGACGATTTTATTTAAAAAATTATGTTTATAATAACATGAATAACTTAATAAGCTTAACGGGCGATGAATACAACGACGATACATTGCTGAATTCATCTGTTTACGTCCAACTTAGAGAGATCATGTAACATAAAATATATTTCTTGAAGTAAACGCATTTTGTCAGAAAAACTCGATACGCTTATATATGTGTCTGTGGAAAATATACAGTAACGTGTAAACCACAATGTATTTGTTTTCATATAAGACTTCCAGATTCAAAGTGGCAACCACGTCTTTGATTGTTTTACGCTTTTTACAGTCAAATCTTGCCGACCAGACGTTTTAAGCCTATTATATTCGGAAATTCTAAAACTCGAATTTATTATAATGCTTTATCATAATTATTATTATAATTTATCATTAGCTTTAAGACGACACCGTGATCATGTCTGTTCATTCTGTTAGCAATCACACAGTTAAATGCCCCCTCACTTGTCGGTTTAGGATAAAACCAATATTTTCCGCACCTAACGTGGCGTACGACGCATGCGCACAACAATGTGAAAGACCTCTATTATTTAGTATAACAAGAAATTTGTTTTGTTTTTTTTCGAAAACATGGATATTTTGTGTTCTGGGTGATTGAAGTTGCATCTCGTGATACCGATAGCTCATTTATTAGCTGAAATTGACCAAACTTGATACTAGAGCTCTGTTTTAAGCCTATATAGCTATACTGACATATTTCCCAGAAAAGAACCTCTAAACAGGTGTCTGTGAATTTACAAAGGTTGTCAGAGCTTTTTTCTCATTGCCATGGGAATCGGCCATGCCCTATGTCTTTCAGGACAATAGCGTGATTTTTTCTCTGAAGGGGAATGAAAAAGCCTGATGTAAAGTTATTTTGGGGGGAAAACTGCATGATTTTAAAGAAATTTTCTGAGGGGAAGGTGTCCATTAACGGCCCCTAAAAAGAAGGAAAAAAATACCTGGTTTACTGAATTACTTAACATGAATAGCATGATCATCATCACATGACATGGTAACCAATAATTAACTGATAAGAGCACTGACTTGATGTACGGGAAGACTTTCTACAAAGCAAAGTCTCTTCCTTGCCAAAATATTACATAATTCATATTTCCTTCAAAGAAATTACACTAAAACGGGACATAAAATATGCAAACAGTGCTTATGTAAAATGTATAATGTTGAGAAATCAGAAACTTCTGCCATCATTTCTACACTTAGACTATACTTACTTTATTGTGTTCTCACTACTCTTTATATCATCAATTCAAAATTCCCCTTTCCACCTGTATCCAATATTCTCCCTAAATCCAAGTACTGTCAACGAAGCATGGCACCGAAGCATGGCACCGCTCCAAACAACCTGTCAATTATGACATTGTATATTACAATTTTCAAATTGGCTTGTCATCAATATTAATTTTATTGTAATAATAAGTGAATTTGAACCTTTACTGACCTTATATGCCTTTTATTGCATGGGCGAACAGTGTAGATCCAGGCTCCAAGGTTATAAAGCTGAGCATGGAAACCAGTCTCAAATCTCAAGCATCTGTTTGGCTGAAATGGCGACCAGTCGCCATTTCAGCCAATCAGATGCTTGAGATTTGAGACTGGTTTCCAAACTCAGCTTTATAATCTTCAGGCCAGATCAGCCGGCTCATCATCTGTCTTATCAGTATCAGTACTGTTCCCTTTCTGATTTATAAGGTTATTTCTGACCAAGAAGCAACCAGTGTAGATTCTGGATGTGCCAGGTGATCTGGATATACACTGGTTGCACATGTGATAAAAATCCATTTAATTATATGGATTACCATTATAAAAAGAGTAAAGAGTTTAACTGTAGTAGACTTGACTTACTTTTTTGTGTTATCAATGCTTCTTATATCATCTCTTTCGAAGATTTCTCCATTCCCTGTTGACACAGCAAGCACCACTCCAAATAACCTGTGGATTATGACATTGTATATTAAAATATTTCAAATTGGCTTGTCATCAATCACAAATTTTATTGTAATCTTGTGTAATCAAAATTTCAAGATTGACAAAGTGAACTTGTTGTATACTGCAGATGTCGAGTTCAATAAATGCACACAAAAAGGTCACCAAAATGTTAAAGAGATAAATTTTTATTGACATTTCATTGCATGTAGACTTGTTAAGTAACTGAGTGAATTTAACCCTAAGCTTTTATAAACATATGGGCTGAAAAGCTGAGATTGGAAACCAGTCTCAAATCTCAAGCATCTGATTGGCTGAAATGGTGACTGGTCACCATTTCAGCCAATCAGATGCTTGAGATTTGAGACTGGTTTCCATGCTCAGTTTTATAACCTTGGGCAAAGGGTTTCATGGTATGTTCAACAATTGTAGCTCCAAACCAGCCGCCACATTCATACCATCTGATCAGGATCTACACTGTTCACTTTTCGGTTCATTAGGTTATTTCTGACTGCTTGCTTCTTGATCATGATCTGATGACACAGATGTGCCAGATGATCTGGATCTACACTGACTGCTTGCTTCTTGATCATGATCTGATGACACAGATGTGCCAGATGATCTGGATCTACACTGACTGCTTGCTTCTTGATCATGATCTGATGACACAGATGTGCCAGATGATCTGGATCTACATTCATCCATTAAACATGTTAAAAAAAGTTTGTGTCTATCGAGTAAATGGTTAATGATTAGACCTTTTGATTTCCAACTGCGGCCTTTTTAGATTTCTTTTGATTTCCAACTGCAGCCTTTTTAGATTTAATCATTTCAATAGTTCAATAAAATGCTGCAATGTTGTGCTAAGTTGAATACTCAAAAATAATAGGATATGTCACAGGAAAAAGTAGTCCTCCTGAAAGTAGACGTCATTCTTTAAAATGTCATTAAGTTCAGCAGACATCATGGCTTATCATGCGTTTTAGAGTGAAAATAACATTATTTAGTCGAAATGTGTTACAATGCCACCTATTGATAAATTAATGTAAAGTTCTTTTTAGAAATTGCAACAACTAAAATGACAAAAACACTGTTGTATCATTTTATTTTGCACAAGTTGAATTTTAGCTAATTTCATGTTACAGCAATTTCAAGAATTTAAACCCCAGCAAAATTTGAATTTGCAACAGACTGTCTTTATAGATTAATAAAATTGCACAAAATTGTGAAATGTCAATCACAGTTTTGTGCAAAAATTAGTCAACACAAATTTAACATAATCAATTCAAAAATTAATGTAAGTTCTTTTTAGACATTGCAATAATTAAAATGACAAAAACACTGTTGTATCATTTAAGTTTGCACTGGTTGATTTTTATTTTTTTTTATTTCTTGTTACAGCAATTTCAAGAATTTAAACCCCAGCAAAATTTGAATTTGCAACAGACTGTCTTAATAGATTAATAAAATTGTACAAAAAATTGTGAAATGTAAATCACGGTTTTGTGCAAAATTTGTCAACGCAAATTTCAATGGTATAACAGTATCAATGAAAACATAGATATGGCCCAATTATTAAGTGGCATGTGCACCTCTTTGAATGAAAAATACCATCATTCATATTTCAAAAAATGAAAACGTCATTCATACTGCAAAATTTATTGCCGAGTCATGCGAAGTAACCATGAAATCATCTTTATGATGACTTCACAGTCATAATTAGCCGATAACATTATGATAATATGCCTTTTAAATATGACATATCTTGACTTTACGCAATAACGAGATTACGTGCCAATGAATAGGAACGAGTTACACAGTTTTTGCAACAAGTTCACAATACAATCGTTTTAAAACATTTCAAGTATCTGTCTTTATTTATTTAGCTTTAAACTTGAGCAATATGGTTCACAGTTTTTAAAGATTGTATTATAAACTGCTGATAATGAAGGTATGTAACATAATGGCATGCAATCGTATGTTATCATCAATGAAATTCTGTTTTGTCATGTTGTAAGTAAAAAGTGAAATATCTTTAAGAATCGTTACGATTGCAGGTTTTGGATCTAATGTTTCGCAAGAGCTAAAGACCATCAACAACATTTTATTCAAACTAGTGCAGCAAGATTTATCTTTCCTGTTGGAAACAACTGATTGACAGATGGAAGCCTGCAAGTCTGAGTGAAAGAAGATGTATATTTGATTCAAAACTTCAAATATGTGTGTTGATGCGAGTTATTTGTAAAGTAATTTGTGTATTCGATTTGCCGGAGTCTACTGTATTAAGAAGGACCTCTGCAGAAACACTTGCCTCAGCTCAATGTATTAAATAACAGAATCAGCTAAATCACAGCAACAACTGGCACTCAAGATGTACAAGCGATTCTTACAGGGTTCCGTGGGTTTGTTTGAACCCTCTTTTGGGGCAGCAATATTTTATTTTCATAAGGATATTGACTAGAAAGTTGGAAATTCATGTAAATGAAAATCATGTAACTATATATATACACTAATACCACCTCCAACGAACCCCCTATCCAGAAACCATCAGGCACCACAGAGAGGTGAAAAATAGACAGCAATCCATAGTTAAAGTGAAATCACTATAACAAACTGCCAATTGTTATAAAAAGTTGTGTTTTTAATCCAATTGTCCCCCAAATGTAAACAACATGGAGCATTAGCCAAAGTTTCCAGTCTTTAATTTACCAAAATTTATGGTCAAAATATGCAAATAACTTGTCTAAATTAACAGCATCATCTTTCAGCACATGTTTATAATGATTTATCTATGTTGAACCTGTCCACAGCTTCTGTAATTATCATATTGTGTGTACAGATAAGGAGGAATACATTTCGATAAAAAATACCTTTAATTCCCTTGAGAATAATGCTTTTGATGTTAATAAACCCTCAACTCCGTTGGAAGGCGTGTTGATCCAGATCAGCTGGCACATTCATGTTGTTCTATCAGAAGCTGCACAGTTCTCTTTTTATTCATTATGCAATTTCTGAAAGACAAGTTACCTGAGTGTAGATTCAGATCAGATGGCAGGGATGTCAAATAGATTGCAGCCTATATGCTGATTTTTTGCTTGTTCTTTTCTTGCTCAGCTTAAGTAGCTTCTTTTACCATATGCAAGACTTGTCCAACGGGATAATATTTCCACATCCCCTGACCCTCCCCGCTAGCCTTACCATATGCAAGACTTGTCCAACCGGATGATATTTCCACATCCCCTGACCCTCCCCGCTAGCCTTACCATATGCAAGACTTGTCCAACCGGATGATATTTCCACACAACCCACCCTCCCCACTAGCCTTACCATATGCAAGACTTGTCCAACAGGATTATATTTCCACACAACCCACCCTCCCCGCTAGCCTTACCATATGCAAGACTTGTCCCACAGGTTGATATTTCCACACAATCCACCCTCCCCGCTTGTCCAATGGGATGATATTTCCACATCCCCTGACCCTCCCCACTAGCCTTACCATACCAAGACTTGTCTCACAGGATGGTATTTCCACATTCCCCTGCCCTCCCCTCTTATAAGCCTTACCATATGCAAGACTTGTCCCAAGAGATGATAGTTCCACATCCCCCGACCCTCCCTGCTAGCCTTACCATATGCAAGACTTGTCCCATGGGATGATATTTTCACATCTCCCTACCCTCCCAACTAGCCTTAACATTTGCAAGACTTGTGCCACGGGATGATATTTCCACATCCCCCAGCCCTCCCCGCTTCAAAGTCTTACAATATGCAAGACTTGTGCCAGAGGATGATATTTCCACATCCCCCCGCTAGCCTTACCACATGCAAGATTTGTCCCATAGGTTGATATTTCCACATCCCCCACCCTCCCCCTCTAGCCTTACCCTATGCAAGACTTGTTCCACGGGATCATATTTCCACATATATCTCGCTGCCTTCCCTGCTTCTAAGCCTTACAATATGCAAGACTTGTGCCACAGGATGATATTTCCACATCCCCTCGCTAGCCTTACCATATGCAAGACTTGTCCCACAGGATGATATTTCCACATCCCCCACACTCCCCCGCTAGCCTTACCATATGCAAGATGCTAGTAATGTCCCACATAATTACATTTAAAAGTACCATATGCAATGAAATTATTGTTGTCCCACGGAGTTACATTTCTCTTGACTTGCGTTAAACATCTAACTCTTGTAGAACTGTGTTATTATGTCTGAGCATGACAGATCTAGGCCAAAAGCTTTCTCTTTCATCAAGTTATGTAATGCAGCCCCTTGCACTTTACTCGACTGCAAGACATAAATCACAGGCACCTTTTTCGACTGCAATACATAAATCTCGTAAAATCCTCCAACTTGCTGCATCCGCAGGTGTTTGTGACACTTCAAGCTTGCACTTGATTAATATGTGGCTGCAAAATGATTTATAGAGCTTTAAGTTTGTTTACGGATAAAACACTAGAGGTGCAAGGTACAATTGGTATAATATTTTATAATTATGTAACCAGAGTCCCAGAGTCGTCATGACAAACGATGCGTAATTATCCTGCAAGAGTGTGAAGATGAAAAAAGTACAGTATGTCACCCGTAGCAAACTGTTTTTAGAGAATTGGCAGGGTATCTTAACAAAATGTCTTGTGCAAGATACCTTTTCTTGCATACCTTTTCTTTGTTTGTAACATCTTTGTCTATGCATGCAATAAAATTTTTTTCTTCATAAAAAAATTATACTTAACTTTTGATTATTTTTAATGATTGTTTTCAAAATGACCTGAGACATAAATTTAAATACAATCAGAATGGGTGTTATAAATATTGCATAAACATGTTCTTTAAATGTGCAAATTCATGATGACTTTTGTAAATCTGAATAGAACGAAACTCATCCAATATTTGATTGCTTTTAGGTCCTTCCCGCCTCCTATGGATGCATAATCTGTAAACTTTGAACTTTTTTGGTGGTAGCAGACCTGAGGTGCCCCTCTAGGCATACTTTCAAGCTTTTAGGTCCTTCTCGCCTCCTATGGATGCATAATCTGTAAACTTTTAGCTTTTTTGGTGGTAGCGGACCTGAGGTGGCCCTCTGGGCATTCTTTCAAGCTTTTAGGTCCTTCTCGCCTCCTATGGATGCATTATCTGTGAACTTTTAGCTTTTTTGGTGGTAGCGGACCTCAGGTGCCCCTCTGGGCATTCTTTCAAGCCCACCCTGGCACCTGGGTAGCTTGGTGGATATTGTAGTATCATCTGTTCTTGCGATGTTAAACCTTTTCTCCATAGACACATCTTTATTGCATCGGGGGATGGGTAAACAGTTTAGATGCAGATAAGCCCACACATCCGTGCCATCTGATCAGGATCTTAGCTGTTCGCTTTTTTATTTATTAAAAAAAAATGAAATATGCATATCAGGAATGGCCACATCCAGCATACACAGCCTCCCCACACAGCCAAAAAGTAGAGAGGAAAAGAGAGCATGGTATTATAATAATTAGTTTCAAAATGGACGCCACAAACAAATAACAAAAGTGAGAACCAGAGGGGTTACCGCCTTGGAACGGTCAGTGGCAAAACAAAATGCCACTGGGGGTTTAAACCAGGTTCTAGGGTGTATTAGGTTATTTCTGACTAAAATGCGACCAGTGCAGATCCTGATCAGATGACACCGATGTGCCGACTGATCTGGATCTACACTGGTGGCACATGCTTAAAAACGTGACTGTATATATGGAGGAAAGGGTTAAAGTTCATGCGACAGGAGCACTTGTATTATTCTCATAAGAGTAGATAGCCAGTGCCCAAGGTTATAAAACTGAGCATGGAAACCAGTCTCAAATCTCAAGCATCTGATTGGCTGAAATGGCGACCAGTCGCCATTTCAGCCAATCAGATGCTTGAGATTTGAGACTGGTTTCCGATCTCAGCTTTATAACGTTCAGTCCTGTTAAGATCAGGATCTACTCTGCTGCTATTTAGTGAATAAATTTCTGCAAAACACTACTACGAAATGGCTCAGAATGGTAAAATTTGGTTTGGCTATCTACTGTCTAAAAAATACCAAAATTTCCACCATTTTTCATAATATTTGTGGGCCGAGTGCAATACAGTTGTAAAGTAACATGTTTGTATGAATAAAAAAGGTAGTTACAACTGTTTTGCACTTAACCCACATTTTTTAATATTGGTCGATTAACCTTTACTTAGAGAAAGTAAGTTGCCTGGAAAATGACAAAATAAAACACCCGATTACAGTCTTTGATACAGGTTCAACCAACCAACTTCAAAAATAAAATTGTTCAGACATGACTTATTAAATGACAGAGTCATCATTTTATAGTCACCTCTTATTAAATGCATGTAATGATTGACAGAATACATTTAAAAAATAAGGTAGACCTTATTTCAGATTGTAATCATGCAGAAAAAGTAAGATGTCATCTTCTTTGGTGTAAGTTTAGTATTGGGGTATCTCTAGCTATAGTATGTTATCAATAACATGACATCATGTGACAGACAAGTACTTTTTAAAATTTCCTCACTGTTATCTGTTCCTCACTCCAAGCCCCTACAGTTATCTGCCCCTACTACATTTCCTCACAGTTATCAGATTATGTCCCCATTCCATGCCCTCATTTCAGATCTGTTCTAGAATTATCCCCTGGCAGTCATGACTCATGAACCCACTGAGCTCCAAACAATGACAGTGACTTGTTATTGTTCAATGCCTTTACAGAAATAGACACTTGTATGGGGCAAACACTCAATTCAACAGACTTCTGGAAACAATATGCTGGTACTTGTCTTGCAACAAGGCTCTGACCCCTTTAACCCTGGTCCTGGCTCTCTCTCGTACAGCAAAATTTAATCCATTGTCTTATCAAGCTAGGCACGTGTACAGGGCAAACACTCAATTCAACAGACTTCTGGAAACATTATGCTGGTTCTCGGCTTACAGCAAGGTCCTGGCCCAACACAAGTTTACTTATCAGAAGTGCTTTTGGAAGATTTGCATCATGTGTGGGATAAAAACAGTAAATGTGAAAGCATTGCTGAGTCAGCATGACGGTGCAACTTTATTTTAAAGGTATACTCTCTACATTTATTTTCTTTATCCTTTCCTTCATTGTATCTGAGATAAGGCTCTTGGGCAAATTTTGCTTTTTCAGGCCACTATTTGCTTCTAACCCATCAACACCGGTTAATAATCTCTTATTATTGTGTGTGCCAACAGTGTAGATCCAGATCAGCTGGCACATTCATGCCATCTGATCAGGATCTGCACAGTTCACTTTTGGATTTATTGGATTATTTCTAACCAATAAGCAAACAGTGCAGATGCTGATCAGAGGGCACAAATGTGCTGGCTGATCTGGATCTAGAGGGAATACATGCAGTAAAATACATATATTATATATATACATGAAATAAAGGGTAAAGTTCACAGACTATCAAATTATGTTTAGGGATACCAGCTATTAGAAAAATCTCGAATGAATTATATTTTGAACGGAAACAAATCGAACAGTTTCGAATGAATTATTGTGGTATCATTTAATTTTGTTTAATAAATTAAACCATCGTGAAATATAATGATACCACAGTACTTCTTCCAACAGAAATAAATGTAAAGTTTACAGAATATCAAAATATACTTAAACCCTGTTTTGTATCACCAGCAGCTATTTACTAGTTCATACTATATATAAAAGACAAAATTTAAACATAGCTTTTGTAGAATACCGTATACCCCCGTTTTAGCGCCCCAGGGGCGTAACATTTTATGCGAAAAAAATAATACCTTACAAGTTTACCGTTATTGTTAAAGTTGTGATAATAAAAAGTGTTTAACAGTTTTCAATTGATTTGTGTTGGAATAATACTGGATTATTGTCAGAAAAGGTGAGATCTAATTTAATTATTTGTACTTTTTTGTCAATTTTAAATGTCTTTCTGCCCCTGATTGAAAAATTTTAGAATGAAAAAGGGGAGGGGGCGTTTATTAGGGGGGGAGCGTTAAAACGGGGGTATACGGTACATTAATTTAAAGTAAAAAGACAAGAGTATATCTTTAAGCCTTTTTCACTGCTGTGATATTAAAGGAAAACTGATACATTAACTGCAACATTGATGAGATAAATTGCAGATAATGTGTGGAAATTCAAGATGATAGTGCAACCTGTGGTGAAATTTAAGTGTGTTAAATTACCTTAAAAAATCACTGCAAAAATGAACGTGCCTATCATGCGAAGCAGATGTTTAAGATACCAAAGCATGGGTTTTCAGCAGATTTTCATTTTACTTATCCCTGTTACATGCTGAAAAACGGCAAAAAAAATTTCTCTCAACCTGATCCTTATCCATCAGGTCCTATTTTGACGCTGCCCTATTTTGACGCCTTTATTGTTTTCATCGTTATTTCATTGAACATAATATCTAATGATGTAATTTTCTACCAAACTGCTGACAAATGGTGTTGCTATAATGTTCTATCATAAATAAGTATAGAAATTGATTCCATGAAGTTTTTTCAAGGTTATAATGGTTAACCTCCATTTTTATTAGAAATTCTAAATGCACTTTTTTACCTACATCGATAAATCCAAAATTTTATTATGTACGCAAGAAAAGTAAAAACTGTATGCACAGCTGAAGCTCTCATACACTTGCAGAGTTGGTAAAGTATCAATTTCAGTGTGTGTATGTGTTTTAAGATCAGTAAACACTGTTCCAAATACATATACTTCTTATATTGTTGTTATGTATTTATTGTTCTTTGCTTGATAATTTGTAGTGTCTGTGAAGCTTTATTTTAAAAGTACTGTGAACCTAAAGAGTGAACAATTATGCTGAAAATATTTTATTGTATGTAGACAATCCGGAGACAAAACTTTTAATTATTTGAATAATTACATTAGTATCAGGTGACACTCATTTGAGAGCCAGTTGACACAATGTGAGACCTTATTAAAAATATCTTGTTTTTATCAACTGGCTAAAATATATCTAGATCTGTGACAATCATAAAATACAAACTTTATTTTATTTCTTTTGACTCAAAATTTACAAAGAGAGAGTGCAAAACATAAAAATAAGGAAATTATACTGTATACACTAGAGAGCATTATTTGATGCATCACTAAAGCAAATGCGTCAAAACTGGACACTGTCAACAAATACAGGTTCCCCAAGGGTCTACGTCAGAAAGTTGTCTTTTAAATTTTATAAGCCATTTATTGACAATTTTTATGCCCCCGAAGGGAGGCATATAGTAATCGGACCGTCTGTCCTTCCGTCCGTCCGTCCTTCCGTCCGTCCGTCCGAAATAATCTTGTCCTCGCTTCTCCTCTGAAACCGCTTGAGGGATTTCTTTGAAACTTCACAGGAATGTTTGTCACCAAGCCTAGTTGTGCATATCGTCAGGAATTTCTGCTCCGATTATTTTTGGCTGAGTTATGGCCCTTTGAAGCAAAATCTTGTCCTCGCTTCTTCTCCCAAACCGCTTGAGGGATTTCATTGAAACTTCACAGGAGTGTTTGTCACCAAGCATAGATGTGCATATCCGAAGGAATTTCTGATCGGATTATTTTTGGCCGAGTTATGGACCTTTTTACCTAACCCTAACCCTAACCCCTAACCCTAAACCCTAACCCTAACCCTAACGTAAACTGAAATCGCTTGAGGGATTTCATTGAAACTTCACAGGAGTGTTTGTCACCAAGACTTGTTATGCATATCCAAAGGAATTTCTGATCGGATTATTTTTGGCTGAGTTATGGGCCTTTTTACCTAACCCTAACCCTAAACCCTAACCCTAAGGTAAATTTTGTTAACGCAATAGAGGTAACATTTTTTTGTCCGATTGTCATGAAATTTGGTCAGGATGTTTGTCCCAATGATTTCTTGGACGAGTTTTAATATGGGTCATCAGGGTCCAAAAACTAGGTCACTGTTACTAAAAATAGAATTTTCTTGTTAACACTCTAGCGGTCACATTTTTGCTCCGATTGTCATGAAACTTGGTCTGGATGTTTGTCCCAATGAATTCTTGGACGAGTTCGAATAAGGTTCATCCTGGTCCAAAAACTATGTCACTGTTACTATAAATAGAATTTTCTTGTTAAAACTCTAGCAGTCACATTTTTGCTCGAATTATCATGAAACTTGGTCAGGATATTTGTCCCATTTATTTCTAGGCCGAGTATGAATATGGGTCACCTGATCCCAAAAACTAGGTCACTGTTACTATAAATAGAATTTGTTTGTTAACACTCTAGCAGTCACATTTTTGCTCCAATTATCATGAAACTTGGTCAGGATATTTGCCCCATTTATTTCTAGGCCGAGTTTGAATATGGGTCACCTGGGTCCAAAAACTAGGTAACTGTTACTATAAATAGAATTTTCTTGTTAACACTCTAGCGGTCACATTTTTGTTCTGATTGTCATGACACTTGTTCAGGATGTTTATCCCAATGATTTCTCGGACGAATTTGAATATGGGTCATCTGGGTCCCAAAACTAGGTCACTGTTACTGAAAATAGAATTTTCTTGTTAACACTCTAGAGGTCACATTTTTGCTCCGATTGTCATGAAACTTCGTCAGGATGTTTGTCCTAATGATTTGTCAGACAAGTTCAAATATGGTTTATCTGGGTCCAAAAACTAGATCACTGTTACTAAAAATAGAATTTTCTTGTTTACACTATAGTGGTCACAATTTTACTCTCAGATTGTAAAGAAACTTGGTCAGGACATATGTCCCAGTTATTAATTGGTTGAGTTTGAATATGGGTCACCTGGGTTCAAAAACTAGGTCACTGTTACTATAAATAGAAAAATCTTGTCCATGCTGTAAATTTGTTATTTCTCATTGGATTTTAAAATAACTTGGCTGAAATGTTTACCATGACAAGGTGTACTTTCGCGTGCAATACCCATGCCTGTTGGTCCAAGGTCAAGGTCACTGTTACTAAAAATAACATTTTCTTGTCTTGGCTGTTAATTCCTAATGAATGAAGTGATTTCAAAATAACTTTACAAAAATATTCACCATGACAAAGGGATGTGTTGCTTACAATACCCATGCCTGTAGGTCAAAGGTCAAGGTCACTGTTCATATTAATATTTAACTTTATTAAACTATATATTTACTACAGACTTGAAACATAATTATGATCCTTTCATCTTTCACATTATATGCATGCAGTATGCTTCGTCTTCCACTAGCATATTTTTCATTACATATGTTTATTTATTACATATGTATACCTATTTGATTTCAAGCTGCATTTCGGGGGCATATGTCAATTCCAGTGACAGCTCTTGTTTTATTATATTTTAATAAAGAAGAGATGACTTCAGTTAGAAAACAGTTGAACTTCTATCTGAATGGTAAATTTAAAAAAAAAAATAATTTGGCTCTTATGCTTAAGGGTATCATAAGTGGATACTCGAGGCTTCCTATCAATTGCCAGGTTATATTGCCCATTAATTATTTCATTCCTCTAAGCCAAACCCCTGTCTTGATTTGTCTTTTTTTAAATTATTTTTCCCTTACCTAGCTCTTTACCTACCGACGTACCGTTGCACGGGAAAATTGCTGTTTACGGCTTTTATACTGCTAATGACGTCACATCATGCGTCTGAATTACACCGACTAAACAACATAATGTTAAAACCATTATTTTTCAAACAAACAGCCTTGACAGGATAAACTTGCTTTCAAATCAAATACTTCTCACTATTTTTGAATGATTCTAACTAAGAAAAAACTTACAAAATTGTCATTTTTGCTAAAATCAATGTTATTTTTTCTGATGCTGTTCAATGAACGCTTGATTTTATTAACCCAATTCTAGAAAATACCCCAATTAACCTGAACGATCTGTCAGCTACTCTATCTACTTCGTTACTCCTCAAAACCAATAAGATTGATCCATCTATACACCGAGTAAGGCATACTTTACTTAAGATAACTGAAATTTATTAGGTATTTTATTGATTGGCAGTTCACCGGGGATTTAGAATATAGAGGATATTTGTTTTTACCAGTGTAAGATAGAAATATATTTCACCGAGTGAGCTCTGGAATAGGTATTTTCACGAGTGGCGAAGCCACGAGTGAAAATACATAATTCCGGAGTTCACGAGTGAAATATATTTCTATCTTTCACTAGTAAAAACAAATTTTCTTTTTATTTTATTTTTTGCTTAAAGTGCAAAATTTGCGTGGATTTGACAGAAAGATTGCAAGAAATGGCGCCAAACCGCTTATGACGTGACGTCATGACGTGCAATGTACAAATTTGAGCCCGTTTTCCAAAACGTCTCATTTGGTATGGTATGTGCGTTTGGGTACCAACGTGAAAAAATCAGTGAAAATAAAAATGGTATTCCACTGTTTGAAAACAGTGAAATACCACTTTTATTTAACCGGAAAAATTCTATAATTCACTGAAAAGCATAAAATAAAGTGATAATTCTAGATTTATGCCGAATTTAAAGTCTTGCAAATGAAATCTAAATATAGAACCAATTGCAATTTGAGATTTTAATTTAAGATTTCACAGTTTTTGTTGGAATACAAACATGTCTCAATCTTGACTAATCAGTTCATTTTAAAATTTGATGTGAGTGAATTGTACTATGTTAGTAACGCTACAGTATACAGGCTATATAAACGTTGGTCTAAATACAACTGTAAACTCACTCGTATGTTGACTGTGTAAGAATATTTTGACATCACATTTACTCTGGTAAAGTTTCTATTCACATGTCTTCTACAGTTTATGATATAAATTTTGATAATTGACAACACTCAATTTGTTTTCGTTCTAGATAATACGTTACCAGGCACCTTTATATATGTATATAACAAACTATTATTGAACTTAATGCTTATATTCTACTTAATATTTTCTATTTGTACTGAATATATAAAGCTCACGTACATATATCCAACCAGGTAGGGGTCAAAATGTCTTTAAATCAGGGGTCATAAATGCAAATGGTCGAAATTTCACAGGAATAAAGTAGCGATCTAAAGAATAAAGGGTCGAGGGTCCTGATACCACATCGTCTCCTTAGTGTAATAAGGTTATAGCTCCTTCTTATTTCAATGGTACTCATGCCGTTTTTGCAATAAGGTGACGACATAAGTTGCTAGGTGCGCATGAATAAGCTATAACAAGCACAAATAAGAATTTTTATCACTGCATGTGATAGCAACCATTTCATGTGCACATCCGTGCTACTTCATTTGCACATAAATGCTACCATATGTGAGCACATGAAAAAATACACAAGCAAGTAAAAGCTATTTTGATCTCAAGTGCGACAAATAAATATATACGACAGGATTTGAATAATTCAGATCGAATCGTGATCAAGTTTCCAGCGCGAATTAATAAGCATTACCAAGTTTCCCGCCAAATATTACTTGTGGCTATGCCACTCATAAAAACACAAGTTAAGTATTTTTGTAACTTCTACTGATAAAAAGGCAAATATCTATTACTCGTGTGACAACCCCAATATGTTCATTAAACTCTTTTATTTTTGATGTATAATGCTTGAGGTGTCTCTGTTATCATGAACCCCAATCAAAGAATGGCCACCGCATGCTGCCCAAATCTAACTGGGCATGTTCTAGCAATAAATGACCCAGTGATAACCCCGTTTTGTCTGCATATTCTAATCATCTCTTTCGTAAAAACAGTATTACTCTAGATCCATATTACTGTCTAAATGTCTAAAAGTACTGGGCTTTGCCAGAGGTGTCTTAATTGGAAGCAGGTCCAAACTGCCAAAGTGAAAACGTCCCCATTTTGGTAAAACGTCCCAAAATGAAAATGAATATTGGTAAAAAGGTTCGAAACAGAAAAATAATTCATGAGGAATTTGAAATTTATTAATTTCTAATCGACATAAGATAAGAAATCGAAACCTGCACATTTTTACTGAAAGTGGGGACGTTAATTGTGACAAAAATGGGACGTTTTAACCATGGAAAAATCTGAGTGGATACTTTTTGACCTAAAGTGGGGACGTTTTGACCAAAGGTGGGAACGTTGTAACCAAAAGCGGGGACGTTTTGACTTGGACGTTTTGATTGTACATAGAGTTTCTAAACTTAAGAAAAAATGATCATAGGTATAATTGATATACTCCTAATTTGTGTTATCAACTTTTGCAAATCGTTTTCTTAATTTGCTGACATATAGATCTAAACGGGCTTCTCCAATCTTGATTCTTTTGCAACACACACAAAATCTGAAACACGTGATTTGCTATTATAAACTAGCTTGTTTGATCTTGACTGCAACTCGACTTCCATTTCGGGTATTTCTGGCATGTTTAAAATTTATTAATTCATTTTAGATTGATTTTTATTAAATATATTTTTGAATACTTAATCATTTATTTAGACAAATATGTTTATAAGGACTAAAACACAGTTAAATTTTATTTTTACAGTGCATGGTTCTATTGTTAGCACTACAGTACAGTAAAGGATTTTAGCTATAAACCGGCATATCCGGCATGTTGTAAACATTAGCTACGTTTTGTGAATTTACACGTCTAAGATGGATATTGAAGCGAAAAGGAAAGCAATGGAGGGTGCTTTGGTACCTGCAAAAAGACCGAGGACAGAACTTGTTGCTCTTGGAGACAAAGAAAACGCACTTCTTCAAAGTGTAAGTTGCTGTCTAATCAAATTATGTGGGTGGGGTACATACTCAAACGCAGGGAATTTGCTACATTTGTAGTTATGATGGTATAACAGGTTTTCGTGGTACGTAACGTTTTAACTGCTAAATTCAAAAGGGCTGATCTAGACAGTGCGCATATGACAGTTCCAGCAGGGGTTCAGTATGGTTGTTTGAACCCCCTTTGTTTTTATCGTGGTTTGCCCTGTTTCGGTCCCTAACCAGTTTCGGTGACCTTTCTTTTCTGTGTTCTTGTTTATCAAGTATTGATTGTATGACGTCATCGTTTCTTCTTTAAACATCCCCCAAAATTTGCTTAAATTACTTTTTGAAATTTTTACTGTCAAGAGCAGAAGTCTGTCGTCTGAAATCTCAGAGTACCTGCTACAAGCAAGGTCACGGTCATAATTTCAGGTACAGGGTGTGCTAAAAAGTTGTGTATTCCTTATTTTTTTTTTTAACAAAAACGTTTAATATTGAGTTTATTCAGAATAATAATTAAATGATATTTAACCAAGATTTTTGGTAACTTTTTATATTTTTTTCATAAACTGCGTATATCTGATATTTACCAAATGGGCACAATGTGATTACAACATGTGTTAACACTTTACCCACCTCACATAATGCTGCAAAGAGAGGGAGGGTCGCCAGAAGGCATGACAAGTTCATTTGTCCATGCCATTCAGAATAATAGACTGTAGGCTAGCATTATTAACAGTGTAAATATGTTAGTTTCAATAAATTTCAAATTTAAAAATAAAAAGTCCCAGTTTAGTTAAAATTCTACAAAATAAACAGTGAACAAACTTTTTATCAAACCTGTACTTTGGATAAAAACCAAGGGTCCCCGATTCTGGTTCAGTATTACGTCATATTGAACATTTAACTAGGTCAACAAAATGGCTGCCTCACGTGGATTTCATGTTTATAGTAAGTTGATAAATGGTGGATTTTAAAGATACTACGCCATTTTAAAGGTAAGTTGAGACAGTTGTTCATTTTGCATACTTGTTCCTTAGTTTCCTTGGAAGAAATCTTATGGTCACTGAAACTGGGCAAACCACGATATGTTTTCCCCTACTCAAAAATGATTTTTCAGTTGTAGTAACTTTTTCACTTTTTCTTGCATGCCAGATAAGTATTTCCACGTGTTTTACTGGGGAAAAAAGGAAAAGATAACGTTCGCGTGCTACACGTGTGACGTCATGTCTTCAATTATCTGACGTAATTTGTTCAAGTTAGTGACGTCATTTAGAAAATAAGGTTTATGTTAACCTCAATTTTTTAGCGAAAGCAAACTAAATTTAGTTTCTATACATGTACACAAATGTCATGAACAGTAAAATGTATGCAAGAAAAAATATTTACACCTTTATTTCCAATGCTTCAATATCCTTTACGGGACGAGTGAGTTTCAATCTTCAATGAATACCGTTAGCCTTATCACCGCGCAATGAGTACATTTAGGGTCGGATGTAAAGGAATGCCCTGGTGACGTCATGAAATCCCCGCTATTTTTATAATTGTTGCTAATTTTAGATAGCTCTTCCTAGAATGTTGCTATTTTTAGATTACTTTTATTTTTAGTTGCTTTTATACCCCTCAAACCGGAAGTAAACAAGTTTACTTATATGACATCAAATCCAGTTGTTTCTTTCGTTTCGTGTTCCTGTTTTATGTTATATCTGGGGCTACCGCCCCCGAACCCCCGTTTTTATGTTTTAAGCGAGAAAGAAAATGGCCGCCAAAAATCCGATTCAGTGAGGGTCGGATGTAAACTCGTACCGTTCCATTTTCTAGAATTATCATTGGTTGAAAATTTAACGCATTAGTCTTTTCTAACATCCAGCCAAAATAATGGTTTTTACTTAGACTATCATTTACTCGCATAGATAGTACTTGCTTTGATACAAATTTGATGTTTTTGTGAAATATTAGGTTTTTCTGTATATAAATGTTTGAAAAAACGGATGAATGTGTTCAATAAACATGGAACTATTTTGGGTCGTAGTATGATTTTTTTTATTTGAGTAAATAGGCGGACCAGTCCAAATGCCAAACCCGGGGTAAGAAATGTTTTAAACAACATTTCGAAATTAGTAAAAAGTATATATTTTATATTAAATTTAGAAACAAAATGATAAAATGAGGTGTAAATATAAGGACTCCACACACTTTAACCAGCCCTAATGACATTCAAGACTCGACGAACTTATAAAACACAAAATTTATTCCTTAAGTATATTGCATGGGACATTCGGTAAAGATAGAAAAATCTGTCACCTAGGGTTAACTGTTTTGGCAGGAATGCAGCAGAGCCTCGTTCCCACATAACAGTTCCCCATGGTGATAGATTTTTCTATCTTCACCTCACACTCATGCCAGATACTTATAATCCAAGGTAGTGCAGTGCCAGCTATAAATTATCTGATTCCTTTTGTATCAACCCTAAGATTAACAGACACTATCTACAATTTTAAGATTTTGCTTTCAGGGAATTCAACGGCTGTCCAGCCTGCAAGCACCTATAATGTTGCTCACAGGTCACGAAGGAGATATCTTCTGCTGCAAGTTTTCTCCTGATGGAAAAATGCTCGCCTCTGCTGGATTTGACAGACTAATATGTATGTAATAACCCTTTACTTTATGCAGACACATATTTTTCACATGTGGGACCTACTATTTTAGAGATTTTTATGCACTGTTTTAAGATTAAGATTAAGCTGTAAACCGATTGTAATATGAAAATGTGTCTAGACTTTCTTCTAAGATAGCCACTATTCTTATTGTTTTACATCTTAATAAGCTTTAAATACTTGGGACATTTTACAAGGCTGATTTCTTAAATTTATTTTATTGTGTTTATTTGTCGTTTATTTGCCATGTACATGTCATTTTATATCTATATGTATTAACTGTTGTTGTTTTTTTTATTTTACTGTACAACGCCATTGAATATGTATATAGAAATAGGCGTTTAACTAAATAAATCAGTTTCAGTGTAGATCCAGACTTTCTGAAAGTTGAAAAAAAGTGTCAGACATTTGGCTGGACAAGATTTGAAAATCAGTCTTACCAAAGCAAATTCTGTCAGACTGAAATATGTTTAAAGAGGATTAGCAATTATTAGGCATTCAAATTTTTGTCTGACATTTGGTCTGACAACATAAAAAGCGAAGTCTCCCTCTAGTGAGAGCCCTGAAAATTTTATTAAAAGTAAAATTTTGGAGTATGAGCATCAGTGTCTCTTACAGCCTAGTTTCTTACAGCAAATGCATTATTATGATATGAATGACAGTCATAACAAAATCACTATTTATTGATGTCAATCCTTTTGCTTTCTGTAGAACACATTAAAATTTTATTAGATTTAAAAATCATAGCTAACAATATTGAATTGATATTTTGCAGATTTCTGGAACATATATGGGGACTGTGAAAACTTTGCTGTTTTAAAAGGACATACTGGTGCAATAATGGAAATCCAGTTCTCAACAGATGGCAGGTAAGCAGTATTATTTAACCCTTTCCTCCACATCTACATCTTTGACAGCATGAGCAAACAGTGCCTAAGATTGACCAGGATCTACAAAATGTGTAATGTTAGACGTTAGAAGGGCGAAAATGGACTATCTCTTATATACTGAACAAAAATAAAAAGTATCCACTTTTGATGCTTATATTCTCATTAACATGTTTTCATTTAATCAGGTGCGCTTTGAATGGTGTTCAATTCGTTAATCTCAGTTGTTTTCAATTTCTATTGTTCGTAAACATAATCTTCCACATCAAGACCTAAGCAACGGCAAGTCGAATAACAATTAATAATGGATTTCAAAACACTACATATTCAATTTAAAGGGAGGTAATTGGAAATGGTTGAACTTTCTAGGGTAGTTTATCAAGGACTGTTTGTTTTATTGATGAATGTTTTATGATTTTATTGATCACAAGAGGTGGAAAGATTGATTTAATTCAAACCAGTGTGAATACTTCAAAGAATCACTGACTTTTTCCTGGAACCCTCATTACAACAAAGGGAAAGATAACTAAGTTGTGGCTGCAGATTTTCAAGAACACTTTCTCTTTGCAATGATAACAGAAATGCAAAGTGTCCACAGACAGATTTCTCAGTTTTCATTTTCAAATTTTACAAAATTTAAGATAGGAAAGTGGATACTTTTTATTTTTGTTGAGTATATTTCAACGAAATTTATACCAAAGATAGTTCAAACCCACTCTCTTACACTATCGGCTCATATACATTCACCTCTGTTATAGGCTGGGACTACTTTCAACTATGTTTACTTTGGCGCAACAAAATAGTTCACTAACTACATTTAAAATAGCTTGGGTTTCTTCGGTTTTAATGAAAGATAGTGAAGATTTCTGTCATTTGTTATACCACAAGTTTTTAAATTCATAATTATGACTGTATACAACGAAGCTTCTTAGTTTGGTCAAAAATCTTGACATTGAGCCTTTCGCAGAGATGTAAAGTGAGTGTAAGGAACGACAACTCTGCGAAGGAGATTGGTTCAAACCATTCACTTTTTGGAAATTACATTTTTGATGTCAGTTTATGGCGTCGTCAGAGGATAACAAGCGCCACCTGGTGGTCACTAATTTTAAAATATGTGATTTTTGCCGTTAACGACTTGAAACAAATACAAAAACAATTTTTCTTGTTGTTTTAGAAACATAATAACAATAAAAAATATATATTATATAACAGAATGTTTATAATAAAAATGGAATCTCTTGCTTTGTTTTTGTTTAATTTAATATATTATAAACAACATTGAGTACATTGCTTTTTGCATGATAAAACAACAACGATTCTAGCGATTGAACGCTTAAGTTATTTCTGACTAATAAGAATTTGAAAGAAATTCTATTCTTGCATACCAGTTCAGGACATCCGGTGTTTTCACCCGTGTACCCGTGTAGGTAATTTCGATTCTCTACCTCCCCCCCATGTAGAATGAGTCATGCACAAGTGCAGTAACAAGTCTGCGGATCATGCGATCTTTCCCCAAGGCATGTGAATGATACTTATAAGCACACACCTATATTAATTTATCAATGCTGTTCAAAATTGCAAGTACAAAAAGTAAAATAAATATTTAGGTAAATGATAAATATTATTTTTTTTCTTTCAAAAAAACTTCTGTTAAAAGATGATGATTATAATTCACGATTTTGTTGGAATTTCAGCTCTTTAGTGTCGGCAGCAACAGACAAAACACTTGCATTATGGGATGTTGATGTAGGAACTAGAATTAAGAAGATGAAAGGCCACAATGGCTTTGTTAACTGTTGTAATATTGCACGCAGAGGACCACAGTTAGTCTGTAGCGGCAGTGATGACGGAACAATAAAGGTATTAACACAGTACTCCATCGGATGTGGCAGTTATTCGTGTGTGAATATAGATTAAGATCAGCTGTCACATCTGTGCCATCTGCACTGTTCACTTCCGATTCATTAGGTTATTTCTAACCAAGAGGCAAGCAGTGTAGATCCTGATTGGAAGGCACTTATGTGCTGGATGATCTGGATTTACACTGCACGCACATGCATTAAAACTTGTACAGTAGAATCTGCTTATTTGAATAGCCTATTTGTCAAGACCCTTGATTCAATTAGGCAGAGTATCATAATATACGGAGCTTACAAATTCTGGCCAGTTTTTGATTTCGTTCGTATCTCCGCCATTTTTCGTCGGTGCGTCATGAGAAATACGCGCTTGTGAAATTCGCTTACGCCGTACCTGCAGCGTAACCTTATTAACTACATGTGGAGAAACCGAAGATAAAAAAGATATTGTAAATAAATAATAATAAACAACGATCATTTGCTTAATTTATTTTTCCTATACCGACATTTAAAAATAAATCAATTTACAACAGCACATAATCACCATAGATCGTCAAGTTTACAGCACATAGCAAGCACACATTTCAAGATTTGTTTGCCAAATCTAATTAACTTTCTAATTTATCGAGCAAGTTTTGATGAGTTTATTTGTTATTTTCACACATGTCTCGAACAGAACAACTATTTTTCTGTTTTATGTTTCTTTTTTCGAATAAAATAATTTTTATTCGAAAATTTCCCGTCTTACATAAAACGTAATTAGCTTATGAACGACAAAAAAAGGAAAATTCTCGATGCGGGGAAACCCCATTATGTGACGTCATTGCTTTAAATGTACACGGTAAACATGCGTGCCAGTGAACAAAAGTCATTATTTAAAGTAGGTGATAAACAATGACAATAAATTTATGGAGTTTACCGGATATTGAACTTTGCCTTGGGGCAGAAACTTGTGAATTTCAAGTAGGATTAGCATTGTTAGGCGTTTTAAGGTGGGAAAGTGCTATCATAATCAACAGATTGCATGCGGTGACCTATTCAAATAAAGATACTTTTTATCATTGAAATAGATAGAAATGGTTTTGTGTTTTAATATTCTACTATAATAAGCGGATTATTCAAATAAGCACTATTCAATTAAGTGGATTCTACTGTAACTGTATAATATTGAGAAAAAGATTAAACAGTTACATAATGACAAATGGCTCACAGTTTGTACCCATTAGAATTCCATAAATTTTTCCCTACATAATTCATAATACACAGCTTCTTTGGTGTTGAATTGTATAGAAAAGAAATCTGCAGCTCTTATAAAGTGTTTATGTTCACAGCACCTAATTTAAGATGTTGTGTACTTTATACAAGTACATGTAAATACATGTATGCAACTTATGTAATATCAAGATGTGAACTTTTATTCATGGTATAAAGCTTTTATGGGCAAACAGTGTAGATCAAAGTCAGAGGAAACATTCGTGCTGTAGGATCAGGATCTACACTGTTTGATTTTATATTCATAAGAAGCAAACAATGAAGATCCAAATCAGGGCTGAAGGTTATAAAGCTGAGATTGGAAACCAGTCTCAAATCTCAAGCATCTGATTGGCTGAAATGGCGACCAGTCGCCATTTCAGCCAATCAGATGCTTGAGATTTGAGACTGGTTTCCATGCTCAGTTTATAACCTTGGGCACTGATGGTTCTGATGTGGATCTACACTGGTCATCTAATAGATAAAAGGCATACCTGGATACATCAAGTGAAATGTTTTTGCCTTGTGTGTTTACAGTTATGGGACTGCCGGAAGAAAGGTGTGCTACAGACATTTCAAAACACATACCAAGTAACATCCATTACATTTTCTGACACAGCTGAACAAATTTTCTCCGGAGGCATTGACAATGATTTAAAAGTAAGTATACTTTGTTTAAATTATGCTACTCAAGTTTATGGCAACCCTTTTACAACCATTTTGACCTAACAAAATTTTCATGTATGTATCAAAATTCAAAGGTTGCATAAGATGTTTTGTCAGTGATTGATTTTGTGTTTTGAATCATTATTGCCCCTTGAAGTAAAGCTAAATTAACCACCCTTAAAGGGGCCTGGTTACAATCAGGATAAATTATAAGGTTTTTTCAAATGTCAAAATTAAAAATGTAAACTGTAGAAGACATTTAAACAAAGTAAATGTGATGTAGTATTCTTGCACAATGTGAGGAAATATATTAAAAGCCTGAGTTGTTAGAGCATTACGAACAAAGTCCAACTCAGTCACAAAAGATCTTTAAATTTACTGATAACTCCAGGTTCCAAGGTTATAAAGCTGAGTTTGGAAACCAGTCTCAAATCTCAAGCATCTGATTGGCTGAAATAGCGACTGGTCGCCATTTCAACCAATCAGATGCTTGAGATTTGAGACTGGTTTCCATGCTCAGTTTTATAACCTTGGGCACTGGCTTCTTTTCAGTCATGTTAAGGCAATTTATAGTTAATAATTAATAAAACCGCAACTGAGAAATGAATATTTTCCACCCAGAACTGTGAACAGGCATCTTTAACCCTTTCCATCATAGACACACCTTTATTGCATGGGTGAACAGTGTATATCCAGATCAGCCAGCACATTCATGCATTCTGATTAGGATCTAAACTGTTGGCTTTTTTATTCGTTATTTTATTTCTGACCCAAATGTGAACAGTGTGGATCCTGATCAGACGGCACATATAATCTGGATCTACACTGGTTGCACATGCGTAAAAATGCTTATATATGGAGGAAAGGGTCAGCATGAAAATGATTTTGATATCTGCCTAAAAATATTTACTCCAAACAGGTATGGGACTTGCGGAAAAATGACGTCTTATACAGAATGCGAGGACACTCAGACACAGTGACCGGGATGCACTTGTCCCCGGATGGTTCCTATCTGTTAACAAATTCCATGGATAACACAGGTTGGATTATTTGATACTTATTTCAGAGAAGAAAGCTCTGTTGCTAAATTAAATCATTGTATTTTGCAAGGGTTAATTTTTTTATATATTCTGCGATGGATGGAAAGTACACTATAAACAGCAAAATTGAACTTTAAAAATGTTAACTTGTAATAGAACTGCGCTAAATTTCCATTCATGCAAAAATGTAATTATAAGCATCTGCCAATAAAATTTAACCTTGCTAAAATGAAACTACACTACAGTAGGGAATGACTTAAAGGGAGACTTGGGAGAAACTCAGAAATGTCAAGAACTCCTTCTGCTCAGCCAAGGGAGAAGTTTTTCCCTATATGCGTCATTCCCAAATCCAAAGTCCTAGCGACTTGTCCCTTAAATTGTAAAAAATTTTCCCTATTATGACAGTCTAAGCCAGTTCTTGTACAGTAATTCAATATTCATCTGTTCAGTTCTGAAAACCTACAGTTTTTGTTTGTTTTTTAGTCAGAATTTGGGATGTTAGACCGTTTGCTCCACAGGAACGGTGTGTAAAGATAATGCAGGGGCATCAACACACATTTGAAAAGGTATGGTATGGCAAATTTCTGTATGAAATGGTATGGGAAGGCAATTTCTTCATGAAAGGTATGTGCAATATTTGTATGAAAAGGTATGGTAGGGCAATTTGAAAGGCAAATGAAAGGTATGATGGGACAGTTTCTGTTTGAAAAGGTATGGTCAGGAAATATTTGTAAGAAAAGGTATGTTAAAACTAGTTTCATTACGAAAAGGTATGAAAGGGCAAGTTCTGTGTGAAAATGTATGGTAGTTTTTTGTGAAAAGGTATTATGTGGAAAAAAATTATGTCCAAAGTGTAAAAAGGTATGTTAGGACAACACAAATATTTCTCATAAAAGGTATGAAATAGATGAAAAGGAAACTTTTAAAGCCACTGAATACGACAAATATGAAAATACTGCAGGCTTGTTTGATTAAGCATGTTCATAGGCAGTAATGTAAATGCATATTACTGCCCATGCCGCCTAGCACCGGGTTGAGCGCAACTCAATATTTACATCAATAAACATTACAATTTTGAAGGCAAATATCTAAATGTGCAAAATTTATGATAATATGAAAAGGTATGGAAGGGCAAATACAATGTATCTCTAATAAAAGGTCTGTTGAAGCAAATACCTTCAAGAAATGGTATGGTAGGGCAAATACCTCTATAAGAGGTATGGTAGGGCAAAGTATCAGGAATATGTTAGAGGGTAGTAAAGAGACATCATCTTAAAGTTACTCAATTGTGAATAATTTTCTATCATTTCTAGAATCTTTTGCGGTGTGCATGGGCACCAGATGGCAGCAAAGTAGCAGCAGGTTCCGGGGACCGATTTGTGTACATCTGGGACACGACGTCACGTAGGATTTTGTACAAGCTACCTGGGCATGCAGGGTCTGTTAATGAAGTAGACTTTCATCCTGAAGAACCAATCAGTAAGTAAATGTAGTGTTCATCATTGTTGCACGTCTTTTAGTTCTGTATTGCGATTTAAACTTTATTTAATGTATACTGTGGTATCATTATATTTCGCAGTGGTTTAATTTTAGTGTATTTCCCGCTAAGTTTAATGTGTGAAATCAAACCCTAGCGAAATCAAACCATTGAATATTTGGTCTTATTAGAATAATACAAGTGTGCGAATTTAAGCCCTTGCTAAAATGTCACTTATGTCATTTGCATGCAATTTGATACCCGCGAAATGAAATGATACAACACTTGCACTTCTTTTAGTTCTGTATTGCGATTTAAACTTTATTTAATGTATACTGTGGTATCATTATATTTCGCAGTGGTTTAATTTTAGTGTATTTCCCGCTAAGTTTAATGCGTGAAATCAAACCCTAGCAAAATCAAACCATTGAATATTTGGTCTTATTAGAATAATATAAGTGTGCGAATTTAAGCCCTTGCTAAAATGTCACTTATGTCATTTGCATGCAATTTGATACCCGCGAAATGAAATGATACAACACTTGCACTTCTTTTAGTTCTGTATTGCGATTTAAACTTTATTTAATGTATACTGTGGTACATGTATCATTATATTTCGCAGTGGTTTAATTTTAGTGTATTTCCCGCTAAGTTTAATGCGTGAAATCAAACCCTAGCAAAATCAAACCATTGAATATTTGGTCTTATTAGAATAATACAAGTGTGCGAATTTAAGCCCTTGCTAAAATGTCACTTATGTCATTTGCATGCAATTTGATACCCGCGAAAAATTAAATGATACAACGGTAGATGCTTGGGGTCATTTTGATGCAGGAGAATTAAGTAAAACTTTTGCAAGGAAAAAGTAAATGTTGTTTTCTGTTTGTCAAATTGTCAGGGGTGGGTGGGGAATAGGCCTTGGGTTTTAAAAGCCATTGAAATACCTAAGTGCTCACAAAAACTTGTGTTGTTTTTTTTTAATCTTTCAGTTGCATCTTGTGGAAGTGACAAAAAGATCTACCTTGGTGAGATAGAATGATGGCATGACACATATCTACATGAACCTAGTGAAATTGATGTGCAACAATCTGTTGATGCAAAGTGCAGCAAAATGTTTCATTTTGATGTGACATAATCCTATTGCAGTGTGCAAGATAGTAACACACAAAATATGTTAAGACAGCACCCAGTTGTCCATGTCAAAGATTGTTGTTAAATTGTGAAAAGATCTCGGCATTTTTAGTGAATGACTGTTTAAAACAGATAGAAATTGATACTTTTGCTGTTCATTTTATAAGGGCAGTTAGATATGAAGTTAATATAACTGAAAGTTATTAAGGCATCGCCACACTCCTCCCAATCCTATTCATCGATAAAATAAAAATCATCAAATCTCAGTAATGACAAAATGCCATTCAATGAAACTTTGCACAAATGAAGGTTACTAATGTATCTTTATTTTGCATACAGTAAGACAACTTAGAAAAGTAAAGAAACAAAGCTAGACCTTAAAATTCCTTAAATTCACAAAAACTAGGCGATGCAGAACATAACTTTAAATTCCCTCGTGAGCGCAATAATACTGACAAGAAAATGTTGTGTACTTTGTAAAAAACATTCAACTATTAAAAGAGAAATCAGTGATTGTCATCCGTTTACGCGAACAGGAAATTGAAGGTCAAACACACTTTTACTAATATCTCGTAAAGTTTACATAAGTAAATCATGAGGACACAATAAATTGTTGTCAGTATCATATTACTCATGTGGGCATTTAAAATGATGTTTTGTGTTCTTTAGTTTTTGTGAATTTATGTAAATAGAGGTTGAGGGAATTTTTAGATCCTGCTATTTTTCTTTACTTTTCTCATATGTCTTACCATCTGTAAAATAAAGATACATTAATAACATACACTTGTGCAAAGTTTCATTTAACAGCATTTTGCCGTTATCGAGAATTTGTTAATTTTCTTTTTATCGATGAATAGAATTGGGATGAGTGTGGCAGGCCCTTAAAGCCAAGTACATACCAAAAACTTATCTGTGGAGATAAGAAATTGATGCACAATGTGTTCAGAAATGTTGTGTTTCATAATATGTACTTTGGTATTTTTAGCTCGACTATTCGAAGAATATGTCGAGCTATTGTACTCACTTGGGCGTCGGCGTCGGCGTCGGCGTCCCGCTTTGGTTAAAGTTTACGTGCAACCTACCCATATCTCAAAAACTACTATAGCTACAGCTTTTAAACTTGGCACACTTATTCATCATCATGTCCCAAGTGTGTATGCCAAGAACCATAACTCTAACTTTCATTTTGATCAAATTATGGCCCTTTTTTGACTTAGAATTTCAGGTTAAAGTTTGCGTGCAAGCTACTGTACAAACTCATAACTTCAATACTACTTATACTACAGCTTTAAAACTTGGCACACTTGTTCGTCATCATGTCCCAAGTGTGTATGCCAAGAACCATAACTCTAACTTTCATTTTGATCAAATTATGGCCCTTTTTCGACTTAGAATTTCAGGTTAAAGTTTGCGTGCAAGCTACTGTACAAACACATAACTTCAATACTACTTATACTACAGCTTTGAAACTTGACACACTTGTTCATCATCATGTCCCGAGTGTGTATGCCAAGAACCATAACTCTAACTTTCATTTTGATCAAATTATGGCCCTTTTTTTACTTAGAATTTCAGGTTAAAGTTTGCGTGCAAGCTACTGTACAAACACATAACTTCAATACTACTTATACTACAGCTTTAACACTTGACACACTTGTTTATCATCACGTCCCGAGTGTGTATGCCAAGAACCATAACTCTATCTTTCATTTTGATCAAATTATGGCCCTTTTTCGACTTAGAATTTCAGGTTAAAGTTTGCGTGCAAGCTACTGTACAAACCCATAACTTCAATACTACTTATACTACAGCTTGAAACTTTCAGCACTTGTTCATTATCATATCCCGAGTGTGTATGCCAAGAACCATAACTCTAAATTTCATTTTGCTCAAATTATTGCCCTTTTTCGACTTAGAATTCAGGTTAATTTTTGCGTGCAAGCTAGTTTCTTTGATACTTATTGTTTTATAGCTTTGAAACTTTCAACACTTGTTTACCATCATGACCCTGACTATGTATGCCAAGAACCATAACTCTTTATTTCACTTTTTAGCTCACCTGAGCCATAGGCTCATGGTGAGCTTTTGTGACCCGTCTTTGTCCAGCGTCCGCCGTCCGTCAACAATTTCCTTTAAACAACATCTCCTCTGAAACCACTTGATGGATTTTAACCAAATTTGTCCTGAAGCATCCTGGCACTGATGTCTACAAAAGTTGTTCAAATCATGACCACAGGGTCAAGGTCAAGGTCAATGCTGCTAAAAATAGAAATTCAGTCTTTGCTCAATTACTTGAGTTTGCTTAGGCCTATTGACTCCAAACTTGGTGTATGGGTAGCTTATATCAAATGGCAGCTTAAGGTTGCTACCCAGGTGTCTGTGATCAAGGTCAAGGTCACTGTTACTAAAAATAGAAATTCAGTCTTTGCTCAATTACTTGAGTTTGCTTAGGCCTATTGACTCCAAACTTGGTGTATGGGTAGCTTATATCAAAAGGCAGCTTGGGGTTGCTACCCAGGTGTCTGTGATAAAGGTCAAGGTCACTGTTGCTAAAAATAGAAATTCAGTCTTTGCTCAATTACTTGAGTTTGCTTAGGCCTATTGACTCTAAACTTAGTGTATGGGTTGCTTATATCAAAAGGCAGCTTGGGGTTGCTACCCAGGTGTCTGTGATAAAGGTCAAGGTCACTGTTGCTAAAAATAGAAATTCAGTCTTTGCTCAATTACTTGAGTTTGCTTAGGCCTATTGACTCCAAACTTGGTGTATTGGTAACTTATATCAAATGGCAGCTTGGGGTTGCTACCCAGGTGTCTGTGATCAAGGTCAAGGTCACTGTTGCTAAAAAAAGAAATTCAGTCTTTGCTCAATTACTTGAGTTTGCTTAGGCCTATTGACTCCAAACTTGGTTTATGGTAGCTTATATCAAATGGCAGCTTGGGGTTGCTACCCATATGTCTGTGATTAAGGTCGAGGTCACTGTTGCTAAAAATAGAAATTCAGTTTCTGATTAATAACTTGAGTTTGCTTTGGCATATTGACTCCAAACTTGATGTATGGGTAGCTTATATCAAATGGCAGCTTGGGGTTGCAACCCAGGTGTCTGTGATTAAGGTCAAGGTCACTGTTCTTAAAAATATAAATGCAGTTTCTACTTAATTACTTGAGATTGCTTTGGCCTATTGACTCCAAACTTGGTATATGGATAGCTTATATCCAGAGGCAGCTTGGGGTTGCTACCCAGGTATCTGTGATTAAGGTCAAGGTCACTGTTACTAAAAATAGAAATTCAGTTTCTACTTAATTACTTGAGATTGCTTTGGCCTATTGAGTCCAAACTTAGTATATGGATAGCTTTAATTAAGAGGCAACTTGGGAAAGCTACCTACGTGTCTGTGATCAAGGTCAATGTCACTGTTGCTTAAAATAGAAATTCAGTTTCCACTTAATAACTTGAGTTTGCTTTGGTTTTTTGACTCCACACTTGGTGTATGAGTAGCTTATATTAAGAGGCAGCTTGGGATTGCTACCCAGGTGTCTCTGATCAAGGTAAAGGTCACTGTTGCTTAAAATAGAAATTCAGTTTCCACTTAATAACTTGAGTTTGCTTTGGCATATTGACTCCAAACTTGGTATATGGGTAGCTTATAACAAGAGACAAATTGGGATTGCTACCCACGTGTCTGTGATCAAGGTCAAGGTCACTGTTGTTTAAAAATAGAAATTCAGTTTCTGGTTAATAACTTGTCCTCTTGTTTATCAAATTATGGCCCTTTTTCAACTTAGAATTTCT